>SJXQ01000582.1:116939-193320 GCA_006408695.1 Aepyceros melampus | reverse complement strand
TATCTCCTGTGAGGCATGGCCTGCCTCCGGGGTTTTAATCAAAAAGGGGACTTAAAATTTTAACCTAGGTTCCTCACCTCTTATCCTTATCCATCAAAGGGAAGACAGAATGAAAACCACAATCACAGATAACTAACCAAACTGATGACATGGATCACAGCCTTGTCTAACTAATTGAAATTATATCTACTACTGTGGATAAGAATCCCTTAGAAGCCATGCCATGTAGGGCCACCCAAGACAGATGGGTCATGGTGGAGAGTTCTGACAAAACGTGGTCCACTAAAGAAGGGAAACGCAAACCACTTCAGCTTTCTTGCCTTGATAACCCCATGAAAAAGTATGAAAAGGCAAAAAGATATGACACTGAAAGATGAACTCCCCAAGTCAGCAGATACCCACTATGTTACTGGAGAATAGCAGAGAAATAGCTCCAGAAAGAATGAAGAGATGAAGCCAAAGTGGAAACAATGCCCAGTTGTGGATGTGTCTGGTGGTGAAAGTAAAGTCCGATGCTGTAAAGAACAACATTGCATAGGAGCCTGGAATGTTAGGTCCATGAATCAAGGCAAATTGGACGTGCTCAAACAGGAGATGGCAAGAGTGAACATCAATATTCTAGGAATCAGTGAACTAAAATGGACCAGAACGGGCAAATTTAATTCCAGTGACCATTATATCTACTACTGTGGATAAGAATGAATCCCTTAGAAGAAATGGAGTATCACTCAGAGTCAACAAAAGAGTCCAAAATGCAGCACTTGGGTGCAGTCTCAAAAACAACAGAATGATCTCTGTTCATTTCCAAGGAAAATCAATCATTATCATAAAAATCCAAGTCTAAGCTCCAAAATCTAATGCTGAAGAAACTGATGTTGAAAGGTTCTATGAAGACCTACATGACCTTCTAGAACTAACAGGAACAAAAAAAGATGCCCTTTTCATCATAGGGGTCTGGAATGCAAGGGTAGGAAGTCAAGAGATACCTGGAGTAACAGGCAATTTGGCCTTGGAGTACAAAAAAAGCAGGGAAAAGGCTAACAGAGTTTTGTCAAGAGAACACACTGGTCATAGCTAACACCTTCCAACAACACAAGAGATGACTCTACACATGGACATCACCAGATAGTCAATAGCAAAATCAGATTGATTATATTCTTTACAGACAAAGATAGAGAAACTCCAAAAAAATGACTGTGGCTCAGATCCTGAAATCCTTATTGCCAAATTCAGACTTTAATTGAAGAAAGTAGGGAAAACTACTAGGCCATTCAGGTATGACCTAAATTAAATCCCTTAAAATTATAAGTGGAAGTGAGAAATAGATTCAAGGGATTAGATCTGATAGACAGAGTGCCTAAAGATACAGGAGGTGGTGATCAAAAGTATCTCCAAGAAAAAGAAATGGGAAAAAACAAAATGGTTGTCCGAGTAGGCCTTACAAATAGCTGAGAAAAAAAGAGGAACTAAAGGCAAAGGAGACAAGGAAAGATATACCCAACTGAATGCAGAGTTTCCAAGAATAGCAAGGAGAGATAAGAAAGCCTTCCTCAGTGATCAATGCAAAGAAATAGAGGAAAACAATAGAATGGGAAAGACTGTAGATCTCTTCAAGAAAATCAGAGATACCAAGGGAACACTTCATGCAAAGATGGACACAACAAAGGAAAGAATGATATGAACCTAACAGAAGCAGAAGATATTAAAAAGAGGTGGCAAGAATACACAGAAGAACTATTCAAAAGAGATCTTCATGACCCAGATAACCACGATGGTGTGATCACTCACCTAAAGCCAGACATCCTGGAGTCCGAAGTCAAGTGGGCATTAGGAAGCATCACTATGAGCAAAGCTAGTGGAGGTGACAGAATTCCAGATGAGCTATACAAAATCCTAAAAGATGATGCTGTGAAAGTGCTGCACTCAATATGCCAGCACATTTGGAAAACTCAGCAGTGGCCACAGGACTGGAAAACATCAGTTTTCATTCCAGTCCCAAAGAAAGGCAATGCCAAAGAATGTTCAAACTACCACACAATTGCACCATCTCACAGGCTAGCAAAGTAGCATTCAAAATTCTCCAAGCCAGGCTTCAACAGTTTGTGAACCGAGAACTTCCAGATGTTCAGGCTGTATTTAGAAAAGACAGAGAAACCAGAGATTAAATTGCCAACATCCATTGGATCATAGAAAAAGCAAGAAAATTCCAGAAAAACTTCTGCTTCGTTGATTATGCTAAAGCCTTTGACTTTGTGGATCACAACAAACTATGGAAAATTCTTCAAGAGACAGGAATACCAGACCACCTTACCTGCCTCCTGAAAAACCTGCATGTGGGTCAAGAAGCACCAGTTATAACTGGACATGCAACAACAGACTGGTTCAAAATTGGGAGTGGAGTACACTGAGACTGTATGCTGTCACCCTGCTTATTTAACTTACATGCAGAGTATATCATGAGAAATGCTGGGCTGGATGCAGCACAAGCTGGAATCAAGATGGCTGGGAGAAATATCAATAATCTCAGATACACAGATGACACCACGCTTATGGCAGAAAACAAAGAGGAACTAAAGAGCCTCTTGATGAAAGTAAAAGAGGAGAGTGGAAAAGCTGGCTTGAAATTCAACACTCAAAAAACTAAGATCATGGTATACAGTCCCATCACTTCATGGCAAATAGATGGGGAAACAATGGAAATAGTGACAGATTTTATTTTCTTGGGCTCCAAAATCACTGCAGATGGTGACTGCAGTCATGAAACTAAAGACACTTGCTCCTTGGAAGAAAAGCTATGACGAACCTAGACAGTATATTAAAAAGCAGAGACATCACTTTGCCAACAGAGATTTGTCTTGTCAAAGCTATGATTTTTCCAGTAGTCAAGTATGGATGTGAGAGTTGGACTATAAATAAGGCTGAGCACTGAAGAATTTATGCTTCTGAACTGTGGTGTTTGGAGAAGACTCTTGAGAGTTCCTTGGACTGCAAAGAGATCAAACCAGTCAATCCTAAAGGAAGTCAACACTGAATATTCATTGAAAGGACTGATGCTGAATCTCTAATCTTTGCCCACCTGAGAAAAGCCAGCTCCTTAGAAAAGATCCTGATGCTGGGCAAGATTGGAGGCAGGAGGAGAAGAGGATGGCAGAGGATAAGATGGTTGGATGGTGTCGCTGATTCAGTGGACATGAATTTGAGCAAGTTCCTGGCGATGGTGAAGCACAGGGAGCCTGGCATACTGCAGTCTGTGTAGCCGCAAAGAGTCAGACATGACTGAGTGACTAAATAATTGATAAGAGGGCCAATGTTTTTTCCCTATATAACACTCATAATCCTTTTAATTACTTGGCATTTTATTCTCTGATAGATTGTGGCAGCTTTCATTCACTGCTATAAACCCCAGTGCCTTTCAAAATGTTCTTTAAATATGCACTGAGTGAAAATGAATGACATAACTGTCTTCTTTGATTAACCACAGGATCCACTCTCTGGAGAGGATGAGATGGTTAGATATCATCATCAACATGATCAATTCATGAATCGATGAATTTGATCCAGGAGATAGTGGAGGACATAGGAGCCTGGGGTCCTGCAGTCAGTGTCCACCCTGGTAACAGATTTGACTTTCAGTCTTGGGCAATAAAGGTAGATAAGAAAAATCTCATAATATTTAATGTTGTCACAATCACCAGCTAAGAGGATTGAAGGTGCTAGAATCAATGGTCAGATCAAGTCAGAAAAAGCAGAGCATTATTAGCAGTGATGGTCTAGAAGTGCCCAGGAAAAGTGGTCAGAGTGACCTACCAACTACTAGGCCAGGGAAGGGTGGAACCAAGGCCCCAGGTGACATGCACAGAGGGAATTGTTCAAGTTATTCACTCATGTGAAAAATATTCTTCATTCATAAATTTCATTTAGGGAATATAAGTGGCCCTGGGAACTTGTTGGCATATAGGGGTGATGCCAATCAAACTTCTCCAATGGCATACTGTGTGCTAAGTTACTTTAGTCAAGTCTAACTCTTTGGGACAATATGGGCTGTAGCCCACCAGACTCCTCTGTCCATGGGATTCTCCATTCAAGGAACTAGAATGGGTTGCCGTTTACTACTCCAGGGGATCTTCCTGACCCAGGGATCAAACCTGAGTCTCTTGAATCCTCTGCATTAGCAGGTGGATTCTTTACCACTAACACCACCTGAGGTATTCCTCGAACTGTTTACAAATACAAACATGGAAACATATGGGCAAGGAAGGATCCCAACCAGGACAGAATTCAACATCCAAGGTCCATGACCACAATACAATTTAACTTCACCAAAACTCTATATACGAATAATACAATATATACTATCAACTTAAAACAATATTCACAATCTGAAAACTGAGAATTATGTTTTGTTAGGTGGGAATTTTTAGGACTTCAAGCCAGGAGGCAGCATCTCAAATAACCCTGAGAAAACTGCTCTCAGGAGGCAAAGGAAGGAGCCAGGTTATATAGAAGACTTAAGACAAAGGACAAGTAATCTGAACATCAAAGGATTGTTGCTAATTAAAGAAAGCCAGATGTCCCAAGCTAAGGAATTTAGTGCTTTTCTGTGTATGAGAAGATGCGAGAGTCTGGGCTCACTGAAAGCATTCCTTTCATATGCATCTCAGCTATCTGGGGCCAGTATCCTGTGTTTTCACATCCTGAACTCCCCTGGGACTCACTGTAGGGAGTGACTGCAATCTGATGGCTGCTAGATCAGATATTCTTCCCCTTCCAGAGGGCTTTTTAAATTTACCAGCTCACATTGGAGGGCTGCAATCACTGATGACCGTGACATCCTTTTTTACCGATATGGCAGGAAATATTTCATTTCTCGATACTAATAATCGTATACTAATGTAGTGCTATGAAAGCGTTAGTCACTCAGTCATGTTCAACTCTTTGTGACCCCACCAGGCTCCTCTGTCTAATATAATCATATACTAGTTAAGTCAGACATGACTTAGTGACTGAACAACAACAATAATATACTAATAGTATATGCTAATAATCCTGTAAGTACTGATATTATCCCCATGTTACAGATGGTGAAACTGAGGGTTAAGCATTTGAGAGTACAGTTTGCTCATAGTACAACTGAGCTTCAAGTTCAGTTCTGCCTTACTCCAAAGTCTATGTTCTTCATCACTAGAAAATTTAATCATAAGTCCTTAGTTTCTGAGCCCTCAAGGGAGTGAAATATTACCCTTTTGCAAATCCAAGTGAATAAACTGCTTCAGTGACTTATTCTAGACGAATGTGTAAGAAATCATAAATCACTTCTAAGATCCATGCTGAAAATTTTAACACAATTCATAAAATATAATCAGATCCATTTCCCACTCTTCTCAATCAATGCATCTCCATTTGACAACTGTTTATTTACAACATGTTTATTGTAGACACACTTGATGAACTCGCACTTTGATTTAAGCAGAAAATAAAGAGTAAAATGTGTCATAAATGCACTGCCAACTTTAAATATTGACAGGTGAAGAAAGAAGAAGAAAATTTTCCCAACCTTTTGCAAACATTTACTGTAAACTCAACTCAAACACAGAAATGCTACTCACAGAGTTCAGGTTCAACATAAAGTAAATAATCACAGTAAGACAGGGCAGATCAGCAGACTCTCTCTGACCTACCTGTTACTTTTGTACTGAACAGGCTTTATCCTCTCTGAAACTCAGATTCTCCATCTGGAAAATGCCATAAAGATCCTCAGTCTTATCAACTGCAAAATAAAGCTGTTAAAAGACCCAAAGAAAATAATGCAAATGAAAAAGTTTAAACAGTAAACATAGTGAAAATACTAAAGGATTATCTAGTGGGAATCCTCTGAGAGAATTAGATGCTGGGGGCATTGGAGTCTAAGAAACTCTCCCCAACAGAAAAAGCCCCTCTTGCCTGCATAGCTCAAGGTTCTTACAAAAGCAAGAGGGAAAATAGGGAGCCAACTGCTTCTGATGGTGTGAACTTTTCTGAAGACACCTGGAGTCAGAGTTGCTCTCAACAAGGCTTTTTTTGTTGTTGTGGAAGTATAGCTGGTTTACAATATTATGTTACTTTCAGGTGTACAACAAAGTGATTCAGTTATATTGATTCCCTTCGGATAAGTTTCCATTATTAGGTTATTAAACGATGTGAAATGACAATATCTCCTGTCATATCAATAAACAAGAAATGTCACAGCCATCAGTGACATCTGGCCTCCAAATGTGAATGAGGGCTCCCAAAACTGAGATTCAATGGTGATTGCTGAGGAGCTGGGGGAATGCAGTCATCTGCCGCTCCTTAAGGTGAGTAAGGGAACAGGATTGGCCCCAGATAGATAGCTGAGGTGCATATGGAAGGAATAAACTCAGTGAGCCCAGAGGCTTACATCTTTCCATACATAGAATGCTAAACTCCTTAACCTGATCTCTGATCTTTGATGTTCAGCCTGCCTGCTCCCCTTGTTGCAAACTTGAATATGGCCTAACTTCCCCCTCCTGCCTCCCTGAAGCAGTTTTCTCAGAGCTACTGAGATGTGGTCTCCCAGGGTCAGAGTCCTAAACATTCCCACCAAATAAAATAACTCCCTACTTTCAGGTTGTGACTATATTTTTAGCTGCCAAAGACATTTCCCTGTGTTATACAGGAAATTCTGTTGCTTATGTGTTTTATGCATGGATGTTTGTATCCATGAATCTTATATTCCTAATTTATTCCTCCCTCACCACCCTTTCTCTTTGTTAACCATAAATTTGTTTTCTGTGCCTGTAAACCTGTATCTACTTTGTGTATAGATTTATTGTATTATTTTTCAGATTCCACATGTGAGTGACAATGTGTGTAAATAGTATTGGTCTTTGTCTGACTTACTTCACTAAGCACGATATTCTCTAGGTTCATTTGTGTTGCTGCAAATAGCAGTATTCTTTTTTTTTTTTGTAGCTGAGTATTATTCCATTGTATATATACATCACATCTTCTTAAACCAGTCAACGTTGATGGGCACTTAGGTTGCTTCTATGTTTGGCTATTGTAAATACTGCTGCTATGAACACGGGACTGCATGTATCAATATCTTTTTAAATCAAAGTTTTCTTCTCTTCTGGATATACGCCCAAAAGTGGAACGGTGGATCATATGGTAGCTCCATGGACATTTTTTTTAAAGAACTGTGGTACTGTTTTCTATAATGCCTGCTTCAATTTACATTTCCAGCAACAGCATGGGGGTTCCTCAGAGGAGGATTTTATTTCTTCCTGCTCATTACCTAAAAGTATTTTCCCCTAGAGAGCTGTTATGAATATCTCCAGTTCCACTGAATTTCGGACTTCCAGTCTCCAGAACTGATAGAGAGTAAAGGTTTAAAATCACCAAGTTTGTGGTAATTTGTTGCAATAATCCTTAGAAATAAACATGGAGACTGCATGCAACCACCAGGGGAGTGTATATTAACAGAGAAGAGGGTGTAGGACTGAGCGTGAAGGCCCTTTTATGGTGAAAGGCTGAGGGGAAGGACGATCTAGAAAAGGACAAAGACGCAGGAGGAAACCATGGAAGGAGGTTCGGGACGTGAGTGAAGAAGGAGGGTTGGCCAACGTGTCAGATGCTGCTGATTGGTCAGGGAGGATGAGGAAGGAAAGCTGATTGGTGGACTTGGCTTCCCAGAAGTGGTGGGGGACCTCGACAGGGTGCAGCGCAACTCGATGAGGATGGATTTTAGACCGAACTGGAGACATCAGCGGCTGCAAGTATCTAGACAACTCTGTCAAGGTTTTGCCGCAAAAGGAACCTGAGAAATGAGGTGGCAGCTAGGTAGTAGATGAGGTCAGGACAAGGCTTTTCAGACGGGAGGCGCTCCAACAGTATCCTTAGATGCTGATGGGAATAACCAAGACAACACCAAGAAATGCATTACTTAAGAGAGAGGGAAAATTGCTAGAATGATATACAAAAAAAAAATGTTATTTTTTTAATACCTCCTTCTGCCAAGATAACAACTGTTCAGTGAATTTCCTTAAAGTGCTGTCTTTGACTTTTTTACACCATTGAGATTATAGCTCAAGGAATCTATAGAGCAATATTTAAAGGTAGTTAACTCAGTAATACATAGATCCAAAAAATAGTATTTGAACAAGAGTTTAGTAGTGACAAAAATATCTGCTATTTGAATAGTTGAGACTATGACTCAGTCTATTTAATATAATATGCCCAAAATGGTTAAATTCCTTGGCAACTAAATGGCCATTGTGGAATTCTCTGCAATTCTGCTTTTGTGAGAGTGAAAAAAAAGGGGGGGGGGGGTTTGTTTAACAATTCTCCTTACACTGTGTCCTGATGTATTATTAGTTGAGGTATTCTTAGCAAGTGCTAGAAACTGAAAAGCACAATAATTTTTTTTTACATATTTATCAACTATATCAAGAAGTCAATCTGAACAGTAGGTTGAAAGAGAGGTACATAAAACATGTTTCCTGACACAGAAAAAAAGCCAAAATAAGAACTAATAAGAAAGCAAGGAAGTCTTGAGTTTCACCAGTGATCTCCTGAATTAAAAGGACAGCAAGTAATACAAACTCCAGTATTCTTGCCTGGGAAATCCCGTGGACAGAGGAGCCTGGAAGACTACAGTCCATGTGGTTGCAAAAGAGTTGGACACGACTGAGCGACTTCACTTAACTTAGCAACTGAACAAGAACAAAGTAATGCAAAGGGTTCTTCATTTAACATTCCAACTTTCAACTCAAGTATATACAAAATAAGCAAAGGGGATTAAGAGGTACAAGCCTCCACTTATAAAATAAATGAGCCACAGAGATGTATAATAACATACAGAATAGAGAATAGAGTCAATAATATTGTACTAACTTTGTATGGGGGTGGATGGTTACTAGACTTATCATGGTGATCCTTTCATAGTGTATGCAAATGTTCAATCCCTGTGTGGTATACCTGAAATTAACATAGTATTAAACATCAGTTATATTTCATACTAAGAAAGAGTATACAATATCCACATTCTTAACCTCATTTATGTTTTGAAAGCTTGCATATCTGATAGTATTTAATATATTTCTGATAACCTTTCCTCTGAGAGGCAACTTTTCCAGGCATAAAATTATTTGATCACACAGTTTTCCCTGTAACTGCTTTGGGTTTCTTTCCATTATCTATACCTTTAGATTCTGCAGAAGAGTAAAACTTTTTTGTTGGAATCTTGGGTAATTTTTTTTCTTCTCTCATCCCAGTTCAAAGTTTTAACTAGGAGTTTTCTGTGTATGGCATTTTTCTCTTGGGTTATTTGATCTGAAATGGTATGGTAACATTTAAGAAAAGTAGTCCATTCTTTATTCTCTCTCTTATATGGAAGCTATGATCCAATTATTCTGATTTACATCTGCAATTTTTATGTTAGATGTCTCATTTGTAATTTTATATGTCATTATTTTCTCAGCTTGATCTTTTTTCCTTCAGGTCTTCTAAAGTTTATTTTCCACTGTGACTATTTTATGTAAATTTGAATTTTAACTCTGGCTGTATAGATTTAGCTCATTAACATTTCCATTTCTCTTTTATATCTGCTTTAATATTATCATGTTTGTTTCTGAAAGTTTGCCTGGTTTTTTTTTCCTTACAATTACTGTCCCTGTTACATAACAATGAATTCCTCTAGTGAAGTCCTCCAAAAGGAGAGAGGATATTAAAGTATTCTCTAACATTTTTTTTCTAATTCTTAAAATTAGACTTCAGATATTTCTTCTTTCTTGAGGATCAATTATTTTAAACATATCCCTTTTCCCTCTATTTCTCTAGTTCTTAAATGGTAGATCAGACTTTATTATTTAAAACTTACCGTTCTTGCAACTACAATGTATCCATTTATAATGGATTATATCATTAGTAATAATGAGGGACAGAGATATGTTTAACTTGGAGAAAATTATTCAGTCACTATTAGTTGGGGAAAAGGAGTTTCTGAAGAGATAGGGTAGTGTGAGCCAATATTTTCTCTAAATATAAATATACACTTCAATCATATACTGAGAAACATTTTATTTAGTACCTCAGATGGTAAAGCATCTGCCTACAATGAGGGCAACCCGGGTTCGATCCCTGGGTCGGAAAGATCCCCTGGAGAAGGAAATGGCAACCCGCTCCAGTATTCTTGCCAGGAAAATCCCATGGACCGAGGAGCCGGTAGGCTACAGTGCATGGGGTCGCAAAGAGTCAGACACGACTAAGCAACTTCACTACAAACTGCCAAAGCCAGCTGGAAACATGACAAAATTCTGCTTTCACAACAAGTACATTATATGATAAAAGCAAATTTAAGATTTGATTATTTCTAATTTTACAATTGTCTGACAAATTTTCCTAAGTACTTAAGAAATTAAATAATTAGTTATGGGGAAACAATGGAAACAGTGACAGACTTTATTTTCTTGGGCTCCAAAATCACTGCAGATGGTGATTGCAGCCATGAAATTAAAAGACACTTGCTCCTTGGAAGAAAAGCTATGACAAACCTAGACAGCATATTAGAAAGCAGAGACATTACTTTGCCAACAAATGTTCGTATACCCAAAGCTATGGTTTTTCCAGTAGTTATGTATCGATGTGAGAGTTGGCCATAAAAAAAAAAACTGAGCACCAAAGAACTGATGCTTTTGAACTGTGGTGTTGTAAAAAACTCAAGGAGATCAAACCAGTCCATCCTAAAGGAGATCAATGCTGAATATTCATTGGAAGGACTGATGCTGAAGCTGAAGCTCCAATCATAAGACCCTGATGCTGGGAAAGATTGAAGGCGGGAGTCGAAGGGAATGACAGAGGATGAAATGGTTGGATGGCATCACCAACTCAATGAACCTGAGTTTGAGCAAGTTCTGGGAGACAGTGAATAGGGAAGCCTGGCGTCCTGCAGTCCATGGGGTTGCAAGGAGGCAGACACAACTAAGCGACTGAAAAACAGCAACAATACATGCATTAATCTGCTTGCCAATGCAGATGCCCCAGAAGACTCGAGTTCGACCCCTGGGTCAGGAAGACCCCCTGAGGAGGAAATAGCAACCCACTTCAGCATTCTTGCCTGGGAAATCTCATGGACAGAGGAGCCTGGCAGGCTACAGTCTATGGGGTCACAAAGAGTCATGATTTAGCGACTAAACCACTATCACCACCTCCATTTCCCCCACACCCCAGCCCCTGGTAACCACCATGTCCCCTCTGTTTTTATGAGTTTGACTTTTTTTTTTTTTTTTTTTGGTTTCCATATTTTAGTGAGATCATACAGTGTGTGCCTTACTCTTCTGGTTTATTTCACTTAGCACAGGGTCCTCAAGCTTCATGCATGTTGTCACAAATGAATTTGGCCATAAAAGAGAAGGAAATCCTGCCACCACAAATAATTCTGAGCTTGTTTTCTCCAGGGAGTATTTAGAATTTCTTGGCACACTGAGGCTACTTAATAATCAGACTTAAGTCTTGGGTGTTAGAATATCCAGAGCTACAGATATCCTGGGCAATTCTTCTTCCCACTCTGACTGCCAAGCCAAATCCTGTTTTGTAGTCCTTTTTATAACTGTAATTGAGTCACTGCATTACCAAATTTGCACATCAGTTTATTCTATCTATAGCCCCTATCTATGTGGTTTCTCCACTTGATCACATTTAAGAAATCTGCATACTGCTTCCCTGATGCTGGGAAAGATTGAGGGCAGGAGAAGAAGGGGACAACAGAGAATGAGATGGTTGGATGGCATCACTGAAATAATAGACATGAGTTTGCGCAAACTCCAGGAAATAGGGAAGCACAGGGAAGCCTGGTGTGCTGCAGTCCATAGGATCGCAGAGTCGGACATGACTTGGCAATTGAACAACAATGTACTGTTTCAATCTGTCCATTCTTGGTCTATTTTTCCTGTTTTTTTTTTAGAACCACAGTTTCTACAGGTATTAAAATAACATCAGATTGAATTTTGGAATATCCTCATGTCTTGTCTGACAGGAGCAGCAAGAAGTCCTTAAACAATTTTGAACAGGGATGTGATGTGAACAGTTTAATGTTTTCAATGTATTACTCTGATAACTCTGGCAAAATGCTGAGTGGACTCAAAGTTTAAGGCTTTTGCCATCCTGCAGGCAAGAGATTGCTTTATGATTCAAGCTGGGAAAGAAAGGGAAAGTGTTAGTCACTCAGCTGTGTCCAACTCTTTGCAACGCCATGGACTGTAGCCTTCCGGCTCCTCCATCCATGGGATTTCCTAGGCAAGAGTACTGGAGTGGGTTGCCATTTCTTTCTCCAGGGGATCTTCTCAACCCACAGATCAAACCTGAATCTCCTGCACTGCGGGCAGATTCTTCATCATCTGAGCCACCGAGAAGCCCTCAGGTTGGGGTTGTGTTGCATCTACTTCTATACTCTTGACCCAACAAGGACCCTCGTCCTCTGGAATCTCTGCCTTTCTCCACTCAAAGCCAAGCAATGGAGGGAGACGTGTGGCTTAGAGGGGAAGCAGACCCCAGCCAGCCAATCACACCAGTCCAGTGATACTATCTCATTCATATCACCCTCTTGCCCACAGAGCATTGAACCTAAGTGTGATAGGGATTCAGCATAGAAAGAGGCAAAGTAGGTGTGAAAAACCATCATGCTGGGGAGAGACTTGAACTGAACCCAGTCATAGGGAGGAACCCAACCCCTAAGGAGGATTGACCACCCTGGAAATGTTTATGTGTACACACTCTTTCCAAGCTCTGAGTTGCTGATGTGAGGAAGGGAAATAGTAACTGCAAATTCTTTTGCATGTTCATATTTCTTTTACCATTTTATTCAAATCTTTGAGAGAGAAGACTCCTACTATTAATTACATTTTTATATGAAGACATTGAGGTTTAAAGATGCTAAATAGCCCAAGGGAATGTCCAAGTGTGTGTTTACACACACACACACACACACACACACGAGTTAGGACTAGATTCTGAAAATATTCCTTCCTTCAGGAATCTAACTGTATGGTTTAGGATTTTGTCAGGAAACTTCTCAAAGCCACGCTAAAGCACATTTCTATCAATCTGATTTTTACATATAAAATATTATCAAATGCTTAGTAGTACTGAGCACTGTGCTGTGTGTGCTCAGTCGCTCAGTCATGAACGACCTTTTGGGATGTCACAAACTGTAGTCCACCCGGCCCCTCTGTCCATGGGACTTTCCAGGCAAGAATTCTGGAGTGGGTTGCCATTTCCTTCTCCAGGGGGATTTCCCCACCCTGGGATCGAACCTGCGTCTCCTGCATCTCCTCCACTGCAGTCAGATTCATTACCACTGAGCCACCACCCTGTGTTTGGAGAAAATAAACCTTGTGAGATTTCTCTTTTGTTCATTATTTTCTCCCCTATGCCCAGCACTGAGTCTGGCATAAGTCAGTGTTCAAATAAATATTTAATAAGATATTAGTTGCTAGGTATGTCACACTTTTTCCCAGATGGAAGTCTTTGGGGGAGTCAATAGCAAATTTAAACTAAGAGTAGATTTTTGGGTTCAGGTCCCAAGAATTGCTAGAATGACAGCCCCCTAAACCCTCTGCTCTGGTTCAAAGGTGCTTCCCACATGGTTCCCAGTAACCCCTCCCTCCAAGCCCTGAATCCTACAGGTAGATGCTGGTCCCACCTGTTTCTCAGGCTTCCTTTCATCCCCTGACATTCTGTTAGCACCTGGGATTGGTCAGAAATGTCATCTTCCTTCCAGCAGAAATAAATGAAGCCCACTCAAATGAAACCAAGCAAAAGCTATGAATTCAGAGCTGGCTATAGCAAGAGAGCCATTCACCATTGCTTGTTTTGGTAGAGACTCAAAGGCAAGTAAAGGAGTGGGAAAGCTGCATAGTGGAAAACAAGGATGGCTTCAGGTGGGTCCTGACTTGAGGCTGTTGGCTTGGAGAAGCTGGAGGAGGGCTAAGGAAAAGCAGGATACCTGATGAGACTGGTTGTTGCTGCTGTTTAGTTGTCCATTCATGTCCGACTCTTTGCAACCCCGTGTACTGAAGCACACCAGCCTCCCTGTTCCTCACCATCTCCCAAAGTTTGCCCAAGTTCATGTCCATTTCATCGGTGATGCCATCCAGCCATCTCATCCTCTGACACCTTCTTCTCCTTCTGCCCTCAGTCTTTCCCAGCATCAGGGACTTTTCCAACGAGTTGGCTGTTCTCATCAGCTAACCAAAATACTGGAGCTTCAGCCTCAGCATCAGTCCCTCCAATTAGTATTCAGGGTTGATTTCCCTAAGATTGCCTGGTTTGATTTCCTTCCTGCCCAAGGGATTGATTGCTGCTGCTGCTGCTGCTGCTAAATCGCTTCAGTCATGTCCGACTCTGTGCGACCCCATAGACAGCAGCCCACCAGGCTCCCCCATCCCTGGTATTCTCCAGGCAAGAACACTGGAGTGGGTTGCCATTTCCTTCTCCAATGCATGAAAGTGAAAAGTGAAAGTGAAGTCACTGAGTCGTGTCCAACTCTCAGTGACCCCATGGACTGCAGCCCACCAGGCTCCTCCATCCATGGGATTTTCCAGGCAAGAATACTGGAGTGGGGTGCCATTGCCTTCTCTGAAGGGATTGGTTAGAGGTGCACAATTGGCTTTCTCTGGTTAGTCCTAAGTTGGAAGCAGGGACCAAACTTAGGAAAGCTATCAGTTAATAATCAAGTCCTGGCCACTTGGGGTTCATTGTTACAGAAGTTATTGTTTGGCTTCCTGAGTTGGTGCTAGAGATAATACTCTGTCTTCTACAAGTCTGACAGAGATAGCACACTAGCTTCCTGGGCTGGGTACCTACAGATAATGGATTGGTTTCCTGGGTTGGTTGGGTCAGAATTCTATTTTTATGATTATGTCCATAGTCAATTCATATATTCAGTCTCCTACACTTTTCTGAATTCTCCTTTTAGGCCAAAATCAGAGCTGCCTCTTCTCAGTTTTTTTTTTAATGAGGATTAAAACCATACGATTCTTTCAGGGGACTTGCTTCCTAGTAAAACATTTTTCCCCCTTGGAACCTGATCAAGAAAGAGGACTGGGAGTAAATATCAAGAACTCATGGCTGTCCCACCACTGTGATCTCCTTTCACTGCCCCCAGGAAGAGTTGAGGTACCTATACTTTCTCTCTTTCCAAGGAAAATGTTCTTCCCATTAGCTTCTCTACTTGAGGCAGACTTAGAGGTGTGCTGGCCCTTCAAGGAGGGACTTGCTCTCGTTTGCAGACAGTGTAGTCAGCAGATGACTTTCACTGCCAGTTCCTTCTGGTCCGCTCAGAAACCCCCTTAAGCCAGCTCCCTTTAGGAGTAATCCATGTTTAGCAACTGAGAGAGTCAGTGGTACAAAAATGCCACCATTTGGGCCTGATGGGGACAAGTTGATGAGGATGCTTCCCCCTAGAGGTCTCCACAATGTTGGCCACAATTTCTCAGGCTGAGAGCATCCCTGTGCTATCTCCTCTGCAGTTTTTCCCACACAGTTTCCCACCTTGCTTTCACAATTGCTGATTCCTAATCCTGCACCTCAAGCTCCATGTCAGCCACCTCTTCTGATGAACCCAATCTGTGACTGAGTCTCGGAGTCTCTCTGCTTTTGGTCCCAGGGTGGTGTCCCTACAATGAAAAACTGGTCAGCATAAGTATTAATATACCCTCAGTTCACAGCTTTACCTCTCAGGTCCTTATGTCTGGGAGTAAACACACACACACACACACACACACACACACACACACACACACAGCAATCTAACCATTGTGATCAACCTCTTCTTGGACTAACTGTGTATGTTATCATTGTTCAGTCCCTAAATCATGTCTGATTCTCTGCGACCCCATGGACTGCAGCATGCCAGCCTTCCCTGTCCTTCACTATCTCCTGGAGCTTACTCAAACTCATTTCCATTGAGTCAGTGGTGCCATCCAACCATCTCATCCTGTTGCCTTCTTCTCCTCTTGTCTTCAATCTTTCTCAGCATCTAGGTTTTTTCCAGTAAGCCAGCTCTTCACATCAGGTGGCCAAGTTATTGGAGCTTCAGCATCAGTCCTTCCAAAGGAAGTCAGTGTTGACTTTCATTAGGATTGACTGATTTCATTAGGATCTCCTTGCTGTCCAAAGGACTCTCAAAAAGTCTTCTCCAACACCACAGTTCAACACCACAGTTCTTAGGTGCTCAGCTTTCTTTATGGTCCAACTCTCACATCCATATATGACTACTGGAAAAACCATAGCTTTGACTGTATGGACCTTTATTGGCAAAGCGATGTCTCGGCTTTTCAACGTACTGTCTAGGTTTGCATAGCTTTTCTTCCAAGGAGCAAGTGTCTTTTAATTTCATGGCTGCAGTCACCATCTGCAGTGATTTTAGAGCCCAAGAAAATAAAATCTGTCACTGTTTCCATTGTTTCCCCAACTATTTACCATGAAGTAATGGGACCAGATGCCATGATCTTCATGTTAATGTAGACCTTCGGTTTATGTAGGTGTGACCTTAATACAGAGACGAGCAAGTGATGGCCCATAGTCTGCCAATTGGTTACTAATAAGTACGGGTCGAATTGGTACCCAGGGAAGAATTTATATCCATCCATCTCTTCTCCACGGAAGTGGTGGGGCAGTCGAGTGCTCTCACAGCTCCCCATGGCTCTTAATCTGGAGTATAAGGGTAATGTAGACCCCAAGATAGTCTGCTCAGTAACAGAAGAATAGAGAAGTAGAAGAATAAAAACCATTGAAAGAAGAAGATTGGATTTACAAAGTTGTTCAGTTCAGTTGCTCAGTTGTGTCTGACTCTGTGACCACATGAACGGCAGCAGGCCAGGCCTCCCTGTTCATCACCAACTCCCAGAGCTTGCTCAAACTCAAAGTTGTTACTTAGAGTCATTCCTGATCTACAGTTTAACCACCAGGCTTAGTGTCTCAGCCCATAACAGGAATTTAGCACAAATCCTTTGAGCCCAGGCTGGTCTGGAAGCTAGCTGTCTGGGCTTCAGATGGGGCATGCACACACCCGTTGGTAATCGCAGCCGCTGGCTCCAGAAGCACTGGATTAAGGGGAAAGCTTTCTCATTGGTGTTAAATTCAACATGATCAAATCCTCACATGACTAATATTCTGTACTTTTTTCTCATCAAAAGGTGATTTATTGAGTAGAGAAAATGAACATTGGGAGCAAATAGCAAAGTGAATGAGCCTGAGGTGGAGAAGGAGAGAACCGCACTGTGTTAGCCTCCATTTGCGAGTGAATCACCCCCTATAGAATTATCACCAGCAATGAGAAAATTCATCCATCAAGCAGACAGTGTGCTAGAGAGCCTGTAACAAAAGCCAAGGAACCAGGCACTGCCTCCCGTTTCCCAGTGTGAAAGCATTCCAAAATTCAGACAGCAAAGACCAGAGTCCCCAGTTGTTCATATTATCCTCAAATGGAACCTCATTACTATGAGCCATTATGTTCCGGTAGCTTTATCTCTGGTGCTTTTTAGCTGCAAAACTGTGAATATTTCATCTGATGTAAATGGGCCTGGGACAACCCGGGATTTGAAGCATTACAGAATCACAAAATGCAGCAACCTCAATCACATGCAGAACATGAGATCAAATTAGATCAGGATGATGGACAGAGGACACAGACTGCCTCCTCGCGGATCCAAAATCCCCCAGAAATATGGGAAATTGGGGATAAGTGGATGTGTGTGTACAAGAGAGTTATTGCTTACTTCCATTAGAAATGAGCTTCACTTGTGGCTCAGTGGTAAAGAATCCGCCTGGAATGCAGGAGCCTTGGGTTCGACCCCTGCATCAGGAAGTTTCCCTGGAGAAGGGCATGGCAACCCACTCTAGTATTCTTGTTGAGAAAATTCCATGGACAGAGGAGTCTGGCGGGGTACAGTCCATGGGATTGAAAAGGGTCAGACATGACTGAATCGACTGAGCACACACACACCAGTAGAAAAAATATATATATATATCTATCAGTACAGCAATAAAGTGAGTGAAATTGGCTCAGTTGTGTCCGACTCTTTGCAACTCCATGGACTATACAGCCCATGGAATTCTCCAGGCCAAAATACTGATGTGAGTAGACTATCCCTTCTCCAGGGGATCTTCCTTAACCAGGAACCAAATTGGGGTCTCCTACCTTGCAGGCAGATTCTTTACCAACTGAGCTATCAGGGAAGCCCTCTCAGTACACCAGAAATCTGGCTAATTTCCAAAAGATGGGAAGCAAATGAGGTTGGTTTGATGGATCAAACAGCAGCCCAAAACTCAACCCCCAAGATGGAAGCTATGAAAAATGGAAGCAGAGCTGGGTGTGCTGTGAGCATGAATGTGGCCGTTTAGGAAGCTGGGGAGCTGTCAGAACTATGGGGTCACATTTGGAATGTATAGAGCAACCTGATGACTCCATCCTGCCTACACCAACCCTTTGCCCTACACCTCCACCAATCAGAAGAAAGCATTATCTACTAGACTGTAGTAGACAATTAGTTTGAATGCTCAAATTGGTACTGTTGACACTAATGGTAACATCTGATAAATAGAAACAGGAAGCTCCAAACCCAAAAGACAGGGCAATCAGATGCTCTACCAGGAAGTACTTCCTATCACCTCCTCCTGGAGACAGGCTGTCTTGAACAGAATCACAATCACATGTGTCAAAAGGGAATCTCAGATTTTTTTTTAATGAGTACAAGAGCAAGAACAGAAAATATTTAAAGAAAACTAATACTTTGATAGAGAGGCACAAAAGACAACACATAAGAAAGCATGCACAGTGGAACAAAAAAGAGAGGACTTTTTAAATTATATTTATTTATTTTTAATTGAAAGATAATTTCTCTACAATGTCGTGTTAGTATCTGCCAAACATCAACATGAATCAGCAAGAGGGATACATAGATCCGCTCCCTCTTGAGCCTCCCCCTCACCTCCCTCCCCATCCCACCCCTTTAAGAAAGAGAGGACTTTAAATGAAGTAAAATTGATAACCTCAGAGTTCTAAGAGAGGCCATCTCATTTATGAAACAAGAATGAGTTATTCTGACAAAGAACCAATTAGATATCCTGGAAACAAAAAAGCATGATTATTAAAATAAAAATCTCAAATATCAAAATAGGTACCCCTGACGAACAAATTACTAAGCTGGAGGAGAGAGCTGACAAATTCCCTCAGATGTCTGCAAAAAAAACGCATGAGATAAAAGTAAAATATGAAGGCTACTAGCACAAGTTCAAAAATCCAGTTAGAAAAACTAGAAAATCTAATCAGTTTCTTCCTGATGATCAGCAGGTGCTCTGACTCCTTTATCATGAACTTCTTTTGGAATTGCCTCCTGTCTCTCAATCTATGTGAATGGCCTCTAGGTTGCTCCCCTGACCAACTGGTTAAAGAAGGAGAACTTCAGTAAGATGCACCAGCCCCAGCAGGAAGTGGAATGCTGCAACACTACAGCCCTACCCAGGGACAACATTGAAGGTCGAGGTGCAGAAAAATCCTCCAGCAGGCAGACCTCTAAGCAGCACGTGACCATACTGATGAGTGAAAGATGGCCGGAGGTGTGGCTCTGGGCTCATTCATGGGGTTATGAATGGTTTAGCTGGATGGCCTGGAGCTTGGAAGTTGAGAAAGTTCTGGGAACTTCCAAGCTTGGAAGATGACTGGCAAGAAAATCTGGGGGAAATTTATGTGTGATGGTGAGACATTTGTGTCTCAGGTAAATGTCCACCAAAGGGCATCCACTGCAAGTTCAGTTCAGTTCATTTCAGTCGTTCAGTTATGTCCAACTCATTGTGACCCCATGAACAGCAGCACGCCAGGCCTCCTTGTACATCACCAGCTCCTGGAGTCCACCCAAACCCATGTCCACTGTGTTGGTGATGCCATCCAGCCATCTCATCCTCTGTCGTCCCCTTCTCCTCCTGCCCTCAATCTTTCCCAGCATCAGGGTGTTTTCAAATGAGTCAGCTTTCTGCATGAGGTGGCCAAAGTATTGGAGTTTCAGCTTTAGCTTTAGTCCTTCCAATGAACACCCAGGACTGATCTCCTTTAGGCTGGACTGGTTGGATCTCCTTGCAGTCCAAGGGACTCTCAAGAGTCTTCTCCAACATCACAGTTCAAAAGCATCAATTCTTTGGCACTTAGCTTTCTTCACAGTCCAACTCTCACATCCATGCATGACCCCTGGAAAAACCATAGCCTTGACTAGACAGACCTTTGTTGGCAAAGTAACGTCTCTGTTTTTTAATATGCCGTCTAGGTTGCTCATAACTTTCCTTCCAAGGAGCAAGTGTTTTTTTAATTTCATGGCTGCAGTCACCATCCACAGTGATTTTGCAGCCCAGAAAAATAAAGTAAGCCACTGTTTTCAATGTTTCCCCATCTTTTGCCATAAAGTGATGGGACCGGATGCCATGATCTTCATTTTCTGAATGTTAAGCTTTAAGCCAACTTTTTCACTCTCCTCTTTCACTTTCATCAAGAGGCTTTTTAGTTCCTCTTCACTTTCTGCCATAAGGGTGGTGTCATCTGCATATCTGAGGTTACTGATATTTCCTCTGGCAATCTTGGTTTCAGCTTATGCTTCCAGCCCAGAGTTTATCATGATGTACTCTACATATAAGTTAAATAAGCAGGGTGACAATATACAGCCTTGACGTTCTCCTTTTCCTATTTGGAACCAGTCTGTTGTTCCATGTCCGGTTCTAACTGTTGCTTCCTGACCTGTATACAAGTTTCTCAAGAAGCAAATCAGGTGGTCTGGTATTCCCATCTCTTTCAGAACTTTCCACAGTTTATTGTGATCCACACAAAGACTTTGGCATAGTCAATAAAGCAGAAATAGATGTTTTTCTGGAACTCTCTTGCTTTTTCCATGATCCAGCTGATGTTGGCAATTTGATCTCTGGTTCCTCTGCCTTTTCTAAAACCAGCTTGAACATTTGGAAGTTCATGGTTCACATATTGCTGAAGCCTTGGAGAATTTTGAGCATTACTTTACTAGCGTGTGAGATGAGTGCAATTGTGCGGTAGTTTGAGCATTCTTTGGCATTGCCTTTCTTTGGGATTGGAATGAAAACTGACCTTTTCCAGTCCTGTGGCCACTGCTGAGTTTTCCAAATTTGCTGGCACATTGAGTGCAGCACTTTCACAGCATCATCTTTCAGGATTTGAAATAGCTCAACTGGAATTCCATCACCTCCACTAGCTTTGTTCATAGTGATGCTTCCTAAGGCCCACCTGACCTCACATTCCAGGATGTCTGGCTTTAGATGAGTGTGAGTGATCACACCTTCATGGCTATCTGGGTCATGAAGCTCTTTTTTGTACAGTTCTTCTGTGTATTCTTGCCACCTCTTCTTAATATCTTCTGCTTCTGCTAGATCCATAGCACTTCTGTCCTTTATGAGCCCATCTTCTCATGAAATGTTCCCTTGGCATCTTTAATTTTCTTGAAGAGATCTCTAGTCTTTCCTATTCTATTGTTTTTCTCTATTTCTTTGCTTTGATTGCTGAGGAAGGCTTTCTTATCTCTACTTGCTATTCTTTGGAACTCTGCATTCAAATCGGTATATCTTTCTTTTTCTCCTTTGCTTTTCGCGTCTTTTCTTTTCACAACTATTCATAATGCCACCTCGGACAGACAGCCATTTTGCTTTTTTGCATTTCTTTTTTTGAGGATTGTCTTGCTCCCTGTCTTCTGTACAATGTCATGAACCTCTGTCCATAGGTCATCAGGCACTCTGTCTATCAGATCTAGTCCCTTAAATCTATTTCTCACTTCCACTGTATAGACATAAGGGATTTGATTTAGGTCATACCTGAATGGTCTAGTGGTTTTCCCTACTTTCTTCAATTTAAGTCTGAATTTGGCAATAAGGAGCTCATGATCTGAGCCACAGTCAGCTCCTGGTCTTGTTTTTGCTGACTACATAGAGCTTCTCCATCTTTGGCTGCAAATGATATAATCAATCTGATTTTGGTGTTGACCATCTGGTGATGTCCACGTGTAGAGTCTTCTCTTGTGTTGTTGGAAGAGGGTATTTGCTATGACCAGTGCATTTTCTTGGCAGAACTCTGTTAGCCTTTGCCCTACTTCATTCTGTACTCCAAGGCCAAATATGCCTGTTACTCCAGGTGTTTCTTGACTTCTTACTTTTGCATTGCAGTCCCTTATAATGAAAAGGACATCTTTTTTGGGTGTTAGTTCTAGAAGGTCTTGTAGGTCTTCATAGAATCATTCAACTTCAGCTTCTTCAGTGTTACTGGTCGGGACATAAACTTGGATTACTATGATATTGAATGGTTTGCCTTGGAAACGAACAGAAATCATTCTGTCGTTTTTTAGATTGCATCCAAGTACTGCATTTTGGACTCTTTTGTTGACCATGATGGCTACTCCATTTCTTCTAAGGGATTCCTGCCCACATAGTAAATATAATGGTCATCTGAGTTAAATTCACCCATTCCAGTACATCTTAGTTCGCTGATTCCTAGAATATCGATGTTCACTCTTGCCACCTCCTGTTTGATCACTTTCAATTTTCCTTGATTCATGGACCTAACATTCCAGGTTCTATGCAATATTGCTCTTTTTATCATCAGACCTTGCTTCTATCACCAGTCCCATCCACAACTGGGTGTTGTTTTTGCTTTGGCTCCATCCCTTCATTCTTTCTGGAGTTATTTCTCCACTGATCTCCAGTAGCACCTACTGACCTGGGGAGTTCATCTTTCAATGTCCCATCTTTTTGCCTTTGCATACTGTTCATGGGGTTCTCAAGGCAAGAATACTGAAGTGGTTTGCCATTCCCTTCTCCAGTGGACCACATTCTGTCAGACCTCTCCACCATGACCCGGCTGTCTTGGGTGGCCCCACACAGCATGGCTTAGTTTCATTGAGTTAGACAAGGCTGTGGTCCATGTGATCAGATTGGCTAGTTGTCTGTGATTGTTTGCTATGACCAGTGCATTTTCTTGGCAGAACTCTGTTAGCCTTTGCCCTACTTCATTCTGTACTCCAAGGCCAAATATGCCTGTTACTCCAGGTGTTTCTTGACTTCTTACTTTTGCATTGCAGTCCCTTATAATGAAAAGGACATCTTTTTTGGGTGTTAGTTCTAGAAGGTCTTGTAGGTCTTCATAGAATCATTCAACTTCAGCTTCTTCAGTGTTACTGGTCGGGACATAAACTTGGATTACTATGATATTGAATGGTTTGCCTTGGAAACGAACAGAAATCATTCTGTCGTTTTTTAGATTGCATCCAAGTACTGCATTTTGGACTCTTTTGTTGACCATGATGGCTACTCCATTTCTTCTAAGGGATTCCTGCCCACAGTAGTAAATATAATGGTCATCTGAGTTAAATTCACCCATTCCAGTACATCTTAGTTCGCTGATTCCTAGAATATCGATGTTCACTCTTGCCACCTCCTGTTTGATCACTTTCAATTTTCCTTGATTCATGGACCTAACATTCCAGGTTCTATGCAATATTGCTCTTTTTATCATCAGACCTTGCTTCTATCACCAGTCCCATCCACAACTGGGTGTTGTTTTTGCTTTGGCTCCATCCCTTCATTCTTTCTGGAGTTATTTCTCCACTGATCTCCAGTAGCACCTACTGACCTGGGGAGTTCATCTTTCAATGTCCCATCTTTTTGCCTTTGCATACTGTTCATGGGGTTCTCAAGGCAAGAATACTGAAGTGGTTTGCCATTCCCTTCTCCAGTGGACCACATTCTGTCAGACCTCTCCACCATGACCCGGCTGTCTTGGGTGGCCCCACACAGCATGGCTTAGTTTCATTGAGTTAGACAAGGCTGTGGTCCATGTGATCAGATTGGCTAGTTGTCTGTGATTGTGGTTTCAGTCTGTCTGCCCTCTGATGCTTTCTCTCCGTGCCTACCATCTTACTTGGGTTTCTCTTACCTTGAGCGTCAGGTATTTCTTCATGGCCGCTGTCGCAAAGCGCAGCCACCACTCTTATCTTGGACATGGGGTAGTTCCTCTCGGCCACGCTCGTGAGTCATCTCTTAATCATCAGGTGTACAGAGTGAATCGCTCTGAAGTCAGTGCCCTGAAGTCAGTCAGTGCCCTTCCTCGGAGCGACAGTCATTCATACTTCTGTTCACAGGTCACCTTCTCACCCTTATCCCTTCGTCCTCTGGCTCTTTTTCCTGACTTTACTTCCTTTCTTGTAGCATTGATCACACTCACTACATCCCATACTGCTTTCTTTCCTTGAGAACTGTCCTATCCAGAAAGTGAAAGTGTTATTTGCTCAGTCGTTTCCGACTCTTTGTGACCCCATGAGCTGTAACCCTCCAGGCTCCTCTGTCCATGGAATTCTCCAGGCAAGGATACCGGAGTAGGTAGCCACTTCCTTCTCCAGGGAGTCTTCCAACCCAAGGATCCAACCCAGCTCTCCTGCCTTACAGGCAGGTTCTTTACCATCTGAGTCACCAGAGAAGCCTTCCCTAGCCAGGTCACCATCAAATCGCACATGGACAAGCAACCACTTCTAACTGACCTCAAGTTTATTCTTCCGCTTACTCTCCACATTGCAACAGGAATGAATTACTTGAAAAAAGTGAACCGTGTCACGCGTTTTCAAGAAGGCTCCCCTAACTGCCCACTACCCTCCATGTTGTTGTTTAGTTGTTAAGTTGTGTCTGACTCTGCAACCCCATAGCCTGCCAGGCTCCTCTGCCCATGGGATTTCCCAAGCAAGAATACTGGAGTGGGTTGCCATTTTCTTCTCCAGACAATCTTCCAGACTCCAGGATTGATTTTCCTGCATTGGCAGGCAGATTCTTTACCACTGAGTCACCAGGAAATCCCACCCTTCATGTAAAAATCTTCAAATGTCCTTTATCATACATTCCCTCCCTCCATCCCGCCCACTGACTTCTTCCCCTCCTCAATTTAGAGCATGTGCAGACTTCAGGCATACTAAACTTCTTTCTGTTCCTCAGACCACACCTCACTCCAGACCTTGCCATGCATTACCCTCAGCATTGAGAGGGTAACAGGCAGGAAGGCCAGGGGTCTCCAAATGGAGGAGACAGTCTGCAAGTGTCAGACATTTTATCTCTCTTAAGCAGCAGGAGGAAACAAACTAGTGATATTTTTTCCTTCTCTATACAAATTTAAAAGGAGGTTTCTCTTAAAATTCTGTGTTGCAATAATGACATCTGATTTCACCTGAAGTTAACCAATGCCTTTTTCTTATGGAAATGTTTGTCTTAAGCTATGCTAATGTACTATGCATCCACCCCAAACTCTGTCTTCAAGTTGGTTCCACCTTTTGGGCTCAGAACCTACTTGATAAACCAGTATGTTATACTCCTATATTGTTCCTCTAATCTATGTAAATGAAACTTTTTTTATGGTGACCTGCCCTTCTTCAAGATTCAAGTTAATCTTTTATGGCCCAAGATAAACCATTTGGAGCCAAGGTTATCCCAAAATACATCTTATGGGTGAGGGGCCTGGTGCCATTCTAAGTTAACAGGCTGCTGGTGACTATATAACATCCAGCTGAAGGCTAGCAGGGGGGTACTCTTTCTACCCCCTTCTGATGCCTATGTCAGAAGCTTTCTCTATCTCCTTTATACTTTAATAAAACTTTATTACACAAAAGCTCTGAGCGATCAAGCCTCGTCTCTGGCCCCGGATTGAATTCTTCTCTGGAGGCCAAGAATCCCGGCGTCGTAATTCAACAACGACCTTTCAGCATCAACTAAGACACTCTCTCCATCACTGGCTCACTTCTCTTTGTCCTCCAGTCTCAGAATAAATTTCACTTTTTCCAGAAGATATTTTCTAAACCTTCCCCCATTGTAATGATCCCATGGCATCCTCTGTTTTTCATAGTGTAACTATCACTATTTGTTGCTGTTGTTCAGTTGCTCAATCGTACCCAACTCTTTGAGACCCCATATACTGCAGCACACCAGGCTTCCCTGTCCTTCACCATTTCCCAGAGCTTGCTCAAACTCATGTCCATCCACCTGGTGATGCCATCCAACCATCTCACCCTCTGTTGTCCTGTTTTCCTCCTTCCTTCAGTCTTTCCCAGCATCAGAGTATTTTCCAATGCATCAGCTCTTCGCATTAGGTGGCCAAAGGATTGGACCTTCAGCATCAGTCCTTCCAATGAATATTCAGCACTGATTTCCTTTAGGGTGGACTGGTTTGATCTCCTTGCAGTCCAAGGGACTCTCACGAGTCTTCTCCAACACCACAGTTCCTTTCTTGCAATCCTTCACTTAATTATTTATTGAGACATAGTGAAGTATAGAGTGTGAGCAGTCTGGGCTCTGTCTGAATCTGCCGGCCTGGGTTTGAATCTCAGCTCTTTTACCAGCTTTGTGTTCAGGTATATTACACCAACAATAGCAAAAAGTTGGTGTGAGAATTAAGTGAACTAACAATATATGTAAACCCTTATAATAATCAAGGCACAGCAAATGTTCAATAAATACTCCTTATCATTGGTGTTTCTGTTTTTGCTGCTGTTTTGTCCTTCCAGAGAAAATGAGGACCCTGTTTACCTCTGATTCATAGTACCTGGTGCCTTGTAGGCAAGTAACAAACATTGGCTGAATAAATAGATAAATGAATGGATGAAATCTTCCTTACAGTCACAAAACAAGTAAATGTGGAAGCTGGGACTAGAATCCAAGTTCTCTCTCTCTCTTTTTTTTTTTTCCCTTGGAGGCCAATTACTTTACAATATTGTTATTGGTTTTGCCATACATTGACATGAATCCACCAAGGGTGTACATGTGTTCCCCATCCTGAACCCCTCTCCCACCTCCCTCCCCATCTCATCCCTCAGGGTCATCCCAGTGCACCAGCCCCAAGCATCCTGTATCATGCTTCAAACCTGGACTGGCGATCCATTTCACATATGATAATATAAATGTTTTGATGCCATGCTCCCAAACCATCCCACCCTCACCCTCTCCAACAAAGTCCAAAAGACTTTTCTATACATCTGTGTCTCTTTTGCTGTCTCACATACAGGGTTATCATTACCATCTTTCTAAATTCCATAGATATGCGTTAGTATATACTGTATTGGTGTTTTTCTTTCTGGCTTACTTCACTCTGTATAATAGACTCCAGTTTCATCCACCTCATTAGAACTAATTCAAATGTATTCTTTTTCATGGCTGAGTAACACTCCATTGTGTATATGTACCACAGCTTTCTTATCCATTCATCTGCTGATGGACATCTAGGTTGCTTCCATGTCCTGGCTATTATAAACAGTGCTGTGATGAACATTGGGGTACATGTGTCTCTTTCAATTCTGGTCTTTTCAGTGTGTATGCCCAGCAGTGGGACTGCTGGGTCATATGGCAGTTCTATTTCCAGTTTTTTGAGGAATCTCCATACTGTTCTCCATAGTGGCTGTACTAGTCTGATTCCCACCAACGGTGTAAGAGGGGTCCCTTTTCCCACACTCTCTCCAGCATTTATTGCTTGTAGACTTTTGGATAGCAGTCATTCTGACTGGCGTGAAATGGTACCTCATTGTGATTTTTATTTGCATTTCTATAACAATGAGTAGATTGGAATCAAGATTGCTGGAAGAAATATCAATAACATCAGATATGAAGATGATACCACCCTTATGGCAGAAAGTGAAGAGGAACTAAAAAGCCTCTTGATGAAAGAAAAGAGTGAAAAAGTTGGCTTAAAGCTTAACATTCAGAAAACGAAGATCATGGTATCCAGTCTCATCACTTTATGGGAAATAGATGAGGAAATAGTGGAAACAGTGTCAGACTTTGTTTTGGGGGGCTCCAAAATCACTGCAGATGGTGACTGCAGCCATGAAATTAAAAGACGCTTACTCCTTGGAAGGAAAATTATGGCCAACCTGGATAGCATATTAAAAAGCAGAGATATTACTTTGCCAACAAAGGTCTATCTAGTCAAGGCTATGGTTTTTCCTGTGGTCATGTATGGATGTGAGAGTTGGACTGTGAAGAAAGCTGAGCGCCAAAGAATTGATGCTTTTAAACTGAGGTGTTGGAGAAGACTCTTGAGAGTCCCTTGGACTGCAAGGAGATCCAATCAGTCCATTCTAAAGGAGATCAGCCCTGGGTGTTCACTGGAAGGACTGATGCTGAAGCTGAAACTCCAATACTTTGGCCACCTCATGCGAAGCGTTGACTCGTTGGAAAAGATCCTGATGCTGGGAGGGATTGAGGGCAGGAGGAAAAGGGGATGACAGAGGATGAGATGGCTGGATGGCATCAGCAACTCAATGGACATGAGTTTGAGTGAACTCCAGGAGTTGGTGATGGACAGGGAGGCCTGGCGTGCAGCGATTCATGGGGTCACAAAGAGTCGGAGACGACTAAGCGACTGAACTGAACTGAATAATGAGTGATGTTGAGCATCTTTTCATGTGTTTGTTGGCCATCTGTATGTCTTCTTTGGAGAAATGTCTGTTTAGTTCTTTGGCCCATTTTTGATTGGGTTGTTTTTTTTCTGGAATTGAGCTGCAGGATTTGCTTGTATATTTTTGAGATTAATTCTTTGTCAGTTGCTTTGTTTGCTATGATTTTCTCCCATTCTGAAGACTGTGTTTTCACCTTTCTTATAGTTTCCTTTGTTGTGCAAAATTTAATTTTAATTAGATCCCATTTGTTTATTTTTGCTTTTTTTTCCAGTATTCTGGGAGGTGGGTCATAGAGGATCCTGCTGTGATTTATGTCAGAGAGTGTTTTGCCTATGTCTTCCTCTAGGAGTTTTATAGTTTTTGGCCTTGTGTTTAGATCTTTAATCCGTTTTGAGTTTATTTTTGCGTATGGTGTTAGAAAGTGTTCTAGTTTCATTCTTTTACAAGTGGATGTCCAGTTTTCCCAGCACCACTTGTTAAAGAGATTGTCTTTTCTCCATTGTATATTCTTGCCTCCTTTGTCAAAGATAAGGTGTCCATAGGTGCCTGGATTTATCTCTGGGCTTTCTATTTTGTTCCATTGATCTATATTTCTGTCTTTGTGCCAGTACCATACTGTCTTGATGACTGTGGCTTTGTAGTAGAGCCTGAAGTCAGGCAGGTTGATTCCTCCAGTTCCATTCTTCTTTCTCAAGATTGCTTTGGCTATTTGAGGTTTTTTGTATTTCCATACAAATTGTGAAATTATTTGTTGTAGTTCTGTGAAAAATACCGCTGGTAGCTTGATAGGAATTGCATTGAATCTATAGATTGCTTTGGGTAGTATACTCATTTTCACTAAATTGATTCTTCTGACCCATGAACATGGTATGTTTCCCCATGTATTTGTNAATTGTGAAATTATTTGTTGTAGTTCTGTGAAAAATACCGCTGGTAGCTTGATAGGAATTGCATTGAATCTATAGATTGCTTTGGGTAGTATACTCATTTTCACTAAATTGATTCTTCTGACCCATGAACATGGTATGTTTCCCCATGTATTTGTGTCCTCTTTGATTTCTTTCACCAGTGTTTTATAGTTTTCTATATATAGGTCTTTTGTTTCTTTAGGTATATATATTCCTAAGTATTTTATTCTTTTGTTGCAATGGTGAATGGAATTGTTTCCTTAATTCCTCTTTCTGTTTTCTTATTATTAGTGTATAGGAATGCAAAGGATTTCTGTGTGTTGATTTTATATCCTGTAACTTTACTATATTCATTGATTAGCTCTAGTAATTTTCTAGTGGCTTTCTTTGGGGTTTTCTGTGTAGAGGATCATGTCATCTGCAAACAGCGAGAGTTTACTTCTTCTTTTCCAATTTGGATTCCTTGTCTTTCTTTTTCTTCTCTGATTGCTGTGGCCAAAACTTCCAAAACTGTGTTGAATAGTAGTGGTGAGAGTGGGCAGCCTTGTCTTGTTCCTGACTTTAGGGGAAATGCTTTTAATTTTTCACCATTGAGGATAATGTTTGCTGTGGGTTTGGCATGTATAGCTTTTATTATGTTGAGGTATGTTCCTTCTATTCCTGCTTTCTGGACAGTTTTTATCATAAATGGATGTTGAATTTTGTCAAAGGCTTTCTCTGCATCTATTGAGATAATCATATGGCTTTTATTTTTCAATTTGTTAATGTGATGTATTACATTGACTGATTTGTGGATATTGAAGAATCCTTGCATCCCTGGGATAAAGCCCACTTGGTCATGATGTGTGATCTTTTTAATGTGTTGTTGGATTCTGTTTGCTAGAATTTTGTTAAGGATTTTTGCATCTATGCTCATCAGTGATATTGGCCTGTAGTTTCCTTTTTTTCAGCATCTTTGTCAGGCTTTGGTATGAGGGTGATGGTGGCCTCATAGAATGAGTTTGGAAGTTTACCTTCCTCTGCAATTTTCTGGAAGAGTTTGAGTAGGATAGATGTTAGCTCTTCTCTAAATTTTTGGTAGAATTAACCTGTGAAGCCATCTGGTCCTAGGCTTTTGTTTGCTGGAAGATTTCTGATTACAGTTTCAATTTCCGTGCTTGTGATGGGTCTGTTTATATTTTCCATTTCTTCCTGGTTGAGTTTTTGAAAGTTTTACTTTTCTAAGATGTGTCCATTTCTTCCACGTTGTCCATTTTATTGGCATATAGTTGCTGATAGTAGTCTCTTATGAGCCTTTGTATTTCTGTTTTGTCTGTTGTGATCTCTCCATTTTCATTTCTAATTTTGTTGATTTGATTTGTCTCCCTTTGTTTCTTGATGAGTCTGGCTAATGGTTTATCAATTTTATTTATGCTCTTAAAGAATCAGATTTTGGCTTTGTTGATTTTTGCTATGGTCTCTTTTGTTTCTTTTGCATTTATTTCTGCCCTAATTTTTAAGATTTCTTTCCTTCTACTAACCCTGGGGTTCTTCAGTTCTTCCTTTTCTAGTTGCTTTAGGTGTAGAATTAGGTTATTTATTTAACTTTTTTCTTGTTTCTTGAGGTAAGCCTGTATTGCTATGAACCTTCCCCTTAGCACTGCTTTTACAGTGTCCCACAGGTTTTGGGTTGTTGTTTTAATTTTCATTCATTTCTATGCATATTTTGATTTGGTCTCTTTTGTTTCTTTTGCATTTATTTCTGCCCTAATTTTTAAGATTTCTTTCCTTCTACTAACCCTGGGGTTCTTCAGTTCTTCCTTTTCTAGTTGCTTTAGGTGTAGAATTAGGTTATTTATTTAACTTTTTTCTTGTTTCTTGAGGTAAGCCTGTATTGCTATGAACCTTCCCCTTAGCACTGCTTTTACAGTGTCCCACAGGTTTTGGGTTGTTGTTTTAATTTTCATTCATTTCTATGCATATTTTGATTTCTTTTTTTGATTTCTTCTGTGATTTGTTGGTTATTCAGCAGTGTGTTGTTCAGCCTTCATATGTTGGAATTTTTAATAATTTTTCTCCTGTAATTGACATCTAATCTTACTACATTGTGGTCAGAAAAGATGCTTGGAATGATTTCAATTTTTTTTGAATTTACCAAGGCTAGATTTATGGCCCAGCATGTGATCTATCCTGGAGAAGGTTCCATGTGTACTTGAGAAAAAGGTGAAATTCATTGTTTTGGGGTAAATTGTCCTATAGATATCAATTAGGTCTAACTGGTCTATTGTATCATTTAAGTTTGTGTTTCCTTGTTAATTTTCTGTTTAGTTGATCTATCCATAAGTGTGAGGGGGTATTAAAGTCTCTCGCTATTATTGTGTTATTATTAATTTCCCCTTTCATACTTGTTAGAATTTGTCTTACATATTGCAGTGCCCCATATGTTGGGTGCACTTACAATGTCCCACAGGTTTGGGGTTGTTGTGTGTTCATTTTCATTCATTTATGCATATTTTGATTTTTTTTATTTCTTCTGTAATTTGTTGGTTATTCAGCAGCCTGTTGTTCAGCCTTCATATGTTGGAATTTTTAATAGTTTTTCTCCTGTAATTGAGATTTAATCTTACTGCATTGTGATTAGAAAAGATGCTAGGAATGATTTCAATTTTTTTGAATTTACCAAGGCTAAATTTATGGCCCAGGATGTGCTCCATCCTGGAGAAGGTTCCATGTGCACTTGAGAAGAAGGTGAAATTCATTGTTTTGGGGTGAAATGTCCTATAGATATCAATTAAGTCTAACTGGTCTATTGTATCATTTAAAATTTGTGTTTCCTTGTTCATTTTCTGTTTAATTGATCTATCCATAGGTGTGAGTGGGGTATTAAAGTCTCCCACTATTACTGTGTTATTGTTAATTTCCCCTTTCATACTTATTAGCATTTGTCTTACATATTGCAGTGCTCTTATGTTGTATGCATATATATTTATAATTGTTATATCTTCTTCTTAGATTGATCTTTTGATCATTATGTAGTGTCCTTCGTTGTCTCCTTTCACAGCCTTTGTTTTACAGTCTATTTTATTTGATATGAGTATTGCTACTCCTGCTTCCTTTTAGTCTCTATTTGTGTGGAATATCTTTTTCCAGCCCTTCACTTCAGTTTGTATGTGTCCCTTGTTTTGAGGTGGGTCTCTTGTAGACAACATATATAGGGGTCTTGTTTTTGTATCCATTCTGCCAGTCTTTGTCTTTTGGTTGGGGCATTCAACCCATTTACATTTAAGGTAATTATTGATAAGTATGATGCCATTGCCATTTACTTTATTGTTTTGGGTTCGAGTTTATACACCCTTTCTGTGTTTCCTGTCTAGAGAAGATCCTTTAGCATTTGTTGGAGAGCTGGTTTGGTGGTGCTGAATTCTCTCAGCTTTTGCTTGTCTGGCTGTGAAGACGCACAGAGTGTGGCCGAGAGGAGCTACCCCACGTCCCGAGGACAGGAGCAGTGGCCGGGAGGAGGTACCCCACATCCTAGGTCAAGAGCGGCAGCTGAAAGGAGTTATCCTGCGTCCAAGGTCAGGGATGGCAGCCTAGAGGAGCGACCCTTGCCCGAGGCCAGGGGCAGTGGCCAGGAGAAGCTGCCCCATGCCCGAGGCCAGGGGCGGCGGCCAGGATGAGCAAACCCACATCCAAGGAGCGATGGCTGTGCGGGTTCTGGAGGGCCTGGAGGAGCTATTCCACGTTCAAGGTCCACAGGGGTGCCAGTGAGGAGATACCCCTCATCCAAGGTAAGGAGCAGCAGCTACGCTTTCTTGGAGCAGCCGTGAAGAGATACCCCACATCTAATGTAAGAGAAACCCAAGTAAGAAGGTAGGTGTTGCAAGAGGGCAGACACACTAAAACCATAATCACAGAAAACTAGTCAATCTGATCACACTAGGACCACAGCCTTGTCGAACTCAATGAAATTAAGCCATGCCCTGTGGGGCCACCCAAGATGGGTGGGGCATGGTGGAGAGGTCCGACAGAATGTGGTCCACTGAAGAAGGGAATGGCAAACCACTTCAGTATTCTTGCCTTGAGAACCCTATGAACAGTATGAAAAGGCAAAATGATAGGATACTGAAAGAGGAACTCCCCAGGTCAGTAGGTGCCCAATATGCTACTGGAGATCAGTGGAGAATAACTCCAGAAAGAATGAATGAATGGAGCCAAAGCAAAAAAAATGCCCAGTTGTGCATAGGATTGGTGATAGAAGCAAGGTTCAGTGCTGTGAAGAGCAAGATTGCATAGGAACATGGAATGTTAGGTCCATGAATCAAGGCAAATTGGAAGTGGTCAAACAGGAGATGGCAAGAGTGAATGTCAACATTCTAGGAATCAGCGAACTAAAATGGACTGGAATGGGTGAATTTAACTCAGATGACCATTATAACTACTACTGTGGGCAGGAATCCCTTAGAAGAAATGGAGTAGCCATCATGGTCAACAAAAGAGTCTGAAATGCAGTACTTGTGCAATCTCAAAAATGACAGAATGATCTCTATTCTTTTCCAAGGCAAAACATTCAATATCACCATAATCCAAGTCTATGCCCCAACCAGCAACAGTGAAGAAGCTGAAGCTGAACGGTTCTATGAAGACCTACAAGATCTTTTATAATTAACACCCAAAAAAGATGTCCTTTTCATTATAGGGGACTGGAATGCAAAAGTAGGAAGTCAAGAAACACCTGGAGAAACAGGCAAATTTGGCCTTGGAGTACAGTTTGAAGCAGGGCAAAGACTAATAGAGTTTTGCCAAAAAAATGCCCTGGTCATAGGAAACATCCTTTCCAACAACACAAGAGAAGACTCTACACATGGACATCACCAGATGGTCAACATCGAAATCAGATTGATTATATTTTTTGCAGCCAAAGATGGAGAAGCTCTATACATTCAAGAAAACAAGACCAGGAGCTGACTGTGGCTCAGATCATGAACTCCTTATTGCCAAATTCAGACTTGAAGAAAGTAGGGAAAACCACTAGACCATTCAGTATGACCTAAATCAAATCCCTTATGATTATACAGTGGAAGTGAGAAATAGATTTAAGGGACTAGATCTGATAGATAGAGTACCTGATGAACTATGGAATGAGGTTCGTGACATTGTACAGGAGACAGGGATCAAGATCTTCCCCATGGAAAAGAAATGCAAAAAGCAAAATGGCTGTCTGGGGAGGCCTTACAAATAGCTGTGAAAAGAAGGGAAGTGAAAAGCAAAGGAGAAAAGGAAAGATAGAAGCATCTGAATGCAGACTTCCAAACAATAGCAAAAAGAGATAAGAAAGCCTTCATCAGAGATCAATGCAAAGAAATAGAGGAAAACAACAGAAATGGGGAAAGACTAGAGATCTCTTCAAGAAAATTAGAGATACCAAGGGAACATTTCATGCAAAGATGGTCTCAATAAAGGATGGAAATGGTATGGACCTAACAGAAGCAGAAGATATTAAGAAGAGGTGGCAAGAGTACACAGAAGAACTGTACAAAAAAGATCTTCACGACCAAGATAATTACAGTGGTGTGATCACTTACCTAGAGCCAGACATCCTGGAATGTGAAGTCAAGTGGGCCTTAGAAAGCATCACTATGAACAAAGCTAGTGGAGGTGATGGAATTCCAGTTAAGCTATTTCAAATCCTGAAAGATGATGCTGTGAAAGCATTGCACTCAATATGCCAGCAAATTTGGAAAACTCAGCAGTGGCCAGAGGACTGGAAAAGATCTGTTTTCATTCCAATTCCAAAGAAAGGCAATGTCAAAGAATGCTCAAACTACCACACAATTGCACTCATGTCACATGCTAGTAAAGTAATGCCCAAAATTCTCCAAGCCAGGCTTCAGCTATACATGAACCGTGAACTTCCAGATGTTCAAGATGGTTTTAGAAAAGGCAGAGGAACCAGTGATCAATATGCCAACATCCGCTGGATCATGGAAAAAGCAAGAGAGTTCCAGAAAACCATCAATTTCTGCTTTATTGGCTATGCCAAAGCCTTTGACTGTGTGGATCACAATAAACTGTGCATAATTCTTCAACAGATGGGAATCCCAGACCACCTGACCTGCCTCTTGAGAAATCTGTATGCAGATCAGGAAGCAGCAGTTAGAACTGGACATGGAACAACAGACTGTTTCCAAATAGGTAAAGGAGTATGTCAAGCCTGTATATTCAGTTAGTTCAGTCGCTCAGTCGTGTCCAACTCTTTGTGACCGCATGAAGAGGCTTTGTCACCCTGCTTATTTAACTTCTATGCAGAATACATCATGAGAAATGCTGGGCTGGAAGGACAAGCTGGAATCAAGATTGCCGGGAGAAATATCAATAACCTCAGATATGCAGAACACACCACTTTTGTGGCAGAAAGTGAAGAGAAACTAAAAAGCCTCTTGATGAAAGTGAAAGAGGAGAGTGAAAAAGTTGGCTTAAAGCTCAACATTCAGAAAACGAAGATCATGGCATCCAGTCCCATCACTTCATGGGAAATAGATGGGGAAACAGTGGAAACAGTGTCAGACTTCATTTTTGGGGGCTCCAAAATCACTGCAGATGGTGACTGCAGCCATGAAATTAAAAGATGCTTACTCCTTGGAAGAAAAGTTATGACCAACCTAGATAGCATATTCAAAAGCAGAGACACTACTTTGCTGACTAAGGTCCATCTAGTCAAGCCTATGGTTTTTCCAGTGGTCACCTATGGATGTGAGAGTTGGACTTTGAAGAAAACTGAGCACTGAAGAATTGATGCTTTTGAACTGTGGTGTTGGAGAAGACTCCTGAGAGTCCCTTGGACTGCAAGGAGATCCAACCAGTCCATTCTGAAGATCAGCCCTGGGATTTCTTTGGAAGGAATGATGCTGAAGCTGAAGCTCCAGTACTTTGGCCGCCTCATGCGAAGAGTTGACTCACTGGAAAAGACTCTGATGCTGGGAGGGATTGGGGGCAGGTGGAGAAGGGATGACAGAGGATGATAGCCGAATGGCATCACTAACTCGATGGAGGCGAGTCTGAATGAACTCAAGGAGTTGGTGATGGACAGGGAGGCCTGGCGTGGTGGGATTCATGGGGTTGCAAAGAGTCAGACACGACTGAGTGACTGAACCAAACTGACTGAAAGCTTTTGATTTCTCCTTCATGTTTGAATGAGATCCTTGCTGGGTACAGTAATCTGGGCTGTAGGTTATTTTCTTTCATCACTTAAGTATGTCCTCCCATTCCCTCCTGGTCTGAAGTGTTGCTATTGAAAGATCAGCTGTTATCTTTATGGGAATACCTTTGGGTATTATTTGTTGTTTTTCCCTTGCTGCTTTTAATATTGTTCTTTGTGTTTGATCTTTGTTAATTTGATTAATATGTGTCTTGGGGTGTTTTGCCTTGGGTTTATCCTATTTGGGACTCTCTGGGTTTCTTGGACTTTGGTGATTATTTCCTTCCCCATTTTAGGGAAGTTTTCAACTATTATCTCCTCAAGTATTTTCTCATGGTCTTTCTTTTTGTCTTCTTCTTCTGGGACTCCTATGATTTGAATGTTGGGGCATTTAACATTGTCCCAGAGGTCTCTGAGATTGTCCTCATTTCTTTTAATTCATTTTTCTTTTTCCTTTCTGTTTCATTTATTTCTACCATTCTATCTTCTACCTCACTAATCCTATCTTCTGCCTCCATTATTCTACTGCTGGTTCCCTCCAGAGTGTTTTTGACCTCACTTATTGCATTATTCATTATATATTGACTCTTTTTTATTTCTTCTAGGTCCTTGTTAAACCTTTCTTGCATCCTCTCAATCCTTGTCTCCAGGCTATTTATCTGTAACTCCATTTTGTTTTCAAGATTTTGGATCATTTTCACTATCATTATTCAGAATCCTTTATCAGGTAGATTCCTTATCTCTTTCTTTTGTTTGGTTTGGTGGGCATTTATCCTGTTCCTTTACCTGCTGGGTATTTCTCTGCCTCTTCATCTTGTTTATATTGCTGTGTTTGGGGTGGCCTTTCTGTATTCTGGCAGTTTGTGGAGTTCTCTTTGTTGTGATGTTTCCTTGCTGTGGGTGGGGTTGGATAGGCGGCTTGTCAAGGTTTCCTGGTTAGGGAGGCTTGTGTCAGTGTTCTGGTGGGTGGAGCTGGATGTCTTGTCTCTGGAGTGCAATGAAGTGTTCAATAATGAGTTATGAGATGTCAGTGGGTTTGGAGTGACATTGGGCAGCCTGTATATTGAAGCTTAGGCTATGTTCCTGTGTTGCTGGAGGATTTGCATGATATGTCTTGTTCTGGAATTTGTTGGCCCTTGAGTGGTGCTTGGTTTCAGTGTAGGTATGGAGGCATTTGATGAGCTCCTGTCAATTAATGTTCCCTAGAGTCAGGAGTTCTCTGGTGTTCTCAGGATTTGGACTTAAGCCTCCTGCCTCTGGTTTTCAGTCTTATGCTTATAGTAACCTCAAGACTTCTCCATTTGTCATTTCCAAGGCGGTTCCCTCTGTTTTAGCTTCTTCTGTTTGCTGGTCTCTTCAGTGTCTAATTTCTGCCCTGACACAAGGGGGAGGGTGATGGACACTTTTTTAGGCTCACTTGTTCAGTCGTGCTGTGGGGAGGGAGGAACACTGCAAACAAATAACATTGGTGTGTGCTGTCAGTGTCTCAGCCACACTGGATTTGCCCCCACTCACAGCGTGTGTGCTTTCCCTGTCTACACTGCTTAGGCTCTAGGTTGCTCTACCAGGAACTGTCTGAGGCTGGCCCTGGGTTGTATGCATTTCCCAGGTCTAAGCCTCACAGGTTCAGGTACTTGGGTACTCCACAAAGGCACAGACTTGGTTGGGCCTGCGTTTTGTGCCCTTCCCAGGTCTGAGCAGCTCAGATGACCAGGTGTTTGGTGAGCACAGTCGCTGCAACTTATTGCCTCCCCCGTCCCTGTTGCTTGGTTTTCTGGGTGTACAACCAGCACATATTCTCAGGCGAATGTCGACGGTCCAGAATTCCAAGAAGTCTGGGTTAGCAAGGAAGCCTGCTTGCAGTTTGGTAGACAATGCCTCTCTGGGGCCGCAATTGCCTCCTTCTGGCTCTGGCTGCCCTTGACTGCCTGTCTCTGGCAGGGGATGACCCGGTCCGCAGCTGGCTAGCTCTAGTCAGTCCTTTGTTCTGTGAGAGGGCCTGGTGGTGTCTTCAGTTCAGTTCAGTTCAGTCGTCCAGTCATGTCCGACTCCTTGCAACCCCATGAATCACAGCACACCAGGCGTCCCTGTCCATCTCTTTGTTGTGATGTTTCCTTGCTGTGGGTGGGGTTGGATAGGCGGCTTGTCAAGGTTTCCTGGTTAGGGAGGCTTGTGTCAGTGTTCTGGTGGGTGGAGCTGGATGTCTTGTCTCTGGAGTGCAATGAAGTGTTCAATAATGAGTTATGAGATGTCAGTGGGTTTGGAGTGACATTGGGCAGCCTGTATATTGAAGCTTAGGGCTATGTTCCTGTGTTGCTGGAGGATTTGCATGATATGTCTTGTTCTGGAATTTGTTGGCCCTTGAGTGGTGCTTGGTTTCAGTGTAGGTATGGAGGCATTTGATGAGCTCCTGTCAATTAATGTTCCCTAGAGTCAGGAGTTCTCTGGTGTTCTCAGGATTTGGACTTAAGCCTCCTGCCTCTGGTTTTCAGTCTTATGCTTATAGTAACCTCAAGACTTCTCCATTTGTCATTTCCAAGGCGGTTCCCTCTGTTTTAGCTTCTTCTGTTTGCTGGTCTCTTCAGTGTCTAATTTCTGCCCTGACACAAGGGGGAGGGTGATGGACACTTTTTTAGGCTCACTTGTTCAGTCGTGCTGTGGGGAGGGAGGAACACTGCAAACAAATAACATTGGTGTGTGCTGTCAGTGTCTCAGCCACACTGGATTTGCCCCCACTCACAGCGTGTGTGCTTTCCCTGCTACACTGCTTAGGCTCTAGGTTGCTCTACCAGGAACTGTCTGAGGCTGGCCCTGGGTTGTATGCATTTCCCAGGTCTAAGCCTCACAGGTTCAGGTACTTGGGTACTCCACAAAGGCACAGACTTGGTTGGGCCTGCGTTTTGTGCCCTTCCCAGGTCTGAGCAGCTCAGATGACCAGGTGTTTGGTGAGCACAGTCGCTGCAACTTATTGCCTCCCCCGTCCCTGTTGCTTGGTTTTCTGGGTGTACAACCAGCACATATTCTCAGGCGAATGTCGACGGTCCAGAATTCCAAGAAGTCTGGGTTAGCAAGGAAGCCTGCTTGCAGTTTGGTAGACAATGCCTCTCTGGGGCCGCAATTGCCTCCTTCTGGCTCTGGCTGCCCTTGACTGCCTGTCTCTGGCAGGGGATGACCCGGTCCGCAGCTGGCTAGCTCTAGTCAGTCCTTTGTTCTGTGAGAGGGCCTGGTGGTGTCTTCAGTTCAGTTCAGTTCAGTCGTCCAGTCATGTCCGACTCCTTGCAACCCCATGAATCACAGCACACCAGGCGTCCCTGTCCATCACCAACTCCCAGAGTTCACTCAAACTCATGTCCATTGAGTCGGTGATGCCATCTAGCCATCTCATCCTCTGTCATCCCCTTCTTCTCCTGCCCCTAATCCCTCCCAGCATCAGGGTCTTTTCCAATGAGTCAACTCTTCCCATGAGGTGGCCAAAGTATTGGAGTAGCAGCTTCAGCATCAGTCCTTCAAATGAACACCCAGGACTGATCTCCTTTAGAATGGATTGGTTGGATCTCCTTGCAGTCCAAGGGACTCTCAAGAGTCTTCTCCAACACCACAGTTCAAAAGCTTTAATTCTTCGGCACTCAACTTTCTTCAAAGTCCAACTCTCACATCCATACATGACCACTGGAAAAACCATAGCCTTGACTAGACGGACCTTTGTTGGCAAAGTAATATTTCTGCTTTTGAATATGCTATCTAGGTTGCTCATAACTTTTCTCCCAAGGAGTAAGTGTCTTTAATTTCATGGCTGCAATCACCATCTGCAGTGATTTTGGAGCCAAAAATTAAAGTGTGACACTGTTTCCACTGTTTCCCCATCTATTTGCCATGAAGTGATAGGACCAGATGCCATGATCTTCGTTTTCTGAATGTTGAGCTTTAAGCCAACCTTTTCACTCTCCTCTTTCACTTTCATCAGGAGGCTTTTTGGTGTCATCTGTGTATCTGAGGTTATTGATATTTCTCCCAGCAATCTTGATTCCAGCTTGTGCTTCTTCCAGCTCAGCGTTTCTCATGATGTACTCTGCATAGAAGTTAAATAAGCAGGGTAACAATATACAGCCTTGATGTACTCCTTTTCCTATTTGGAATCAGTCTGTTGCTCCATGTCCAGTTCTAACTCTTGCTTCCTGACCTGCACATAGGTTTCTCAAGAGGCAGCTCAGGTGGTCTGGTATTCCCATCTCTTGAAGAATTATCCACATTTTATTGTGATCCACACAGTCAAAGGCTTTGGCATAGTCAATAAAGCAGAAATTGATGTTTTTCTGAAACTCTCTTTCTTTCACGTAGCTCTAGTCAGTCCTTTGTTCTGTGAGTGGGCCTGGCCATGTCTTAGGTTAGGGCTTTTCACGGGGTAGCTATCCCACAGTCTGGTTTGCTATCTCAAGTCAGTTCCCTAAGATTACCCTCGAGGCATTCAGGCCTGGTCCTTACTCTAAGCAATGCAGCCCGCGCCTCCCTGCCCAGTCCCTTCTTGCTAGTGGCAGATGCGGGCATCTGTGCTGCTTCTCCACTGGGGAATTACCACTGGGCACTTACTGCTGGGCACGTAATCTGTGGGTTTTAATTATTTATTTATTTTTCCTCCCGGTTATGTTGCCCTCTGAGGTTACAAGACCTACCACAGACTCACCAGTGAGAGTGTTTCCTGGTGTTTGGAAACTTCTCTCTTTTTTAAGACTCCCTTCACAGGATGGATCTCCTTCCCTACCTCTTTTGCCTCTCTTTTTATCTTTTATATTTTTTTCCTACTTCTTTTGAAGATAATGGCTGCTTTTCTGGGTGCCTGATGTCTTCTGCCGGCATTCAGAAGTTGTTTTGTGGAATTTACTCAGTGTTCAAATGTTCTTTTGATGAATTTGTGTGGGAGAAAGTGGTCTCCCCGTCCTATTCTTCTGCCATCTTAGGACTGCCTCCTAAATGCTTAAAGTATAATTAACTAACTGCTTCTGGCATGCCTATCACCTCAGTCACCGTGGGTTTAAAGTGCTGGCAACATTGATGAGTGGCCCGCACGTCCATACACCCTACTCCCATACATGGGAAACAAAACCTGCGTTATTTTCACTGGATGCTGGGTGTCAGTCATTTGATCTGGAGACCTGAGAGAGTGAAGGAAGGGACCACAAATGACATGGTTTAAACTTTACTGTGAAAGAGTCCACAGGGCATCATTAATGGAAGAGACACTGCAGTTCTGGAAGGAAGAGTTGTCCTGAGCAAGAAACCAAAGAGACCACAGAGAGTGGATTTGCATTCTCTCTCCCTCTCTGTGTCTCTAGTTTGCTCTTTATTTCCTGCCTCTCTGAGTCTCTCAGGTGTGGATGTCCTTCGGGCAAGAATCAACAAGTTGTGGGCTGAGGCTGTTTGGGTGCCTTCCTGGGAAGGGTGATGTTTGCTGGGAGGAGAGCAGAGGGCATGTGTCTCTTTCCTGGATTTTACTTGCCACCTGCAGACTTGCTTTTAATGGAATCTGGGCCCCTTTTAAGAACTAGAACTTGAGACTTGCCCACTAGCCCTCCATTTGCACTGTTCAGATCCATCTGAATGCCCGGCAGCCAGGCTCTGGGCCTCTGGCAGGCGGCCTACCCTGGCCTTTCCCTTTTGTTGCCCTAAGGGTGTTGAGAGTCAAGTCACTGGGCAACCAGGTGCCTTCAGAAAAGCCCCATGCTCTCTGGCCACTGCAGTTCACATCAGCCAAAGCTGCAGAGAAAGGAGGGCATCAGGCTCCGGGAGACCCATCCCAACCTTCCTACCAGCCCCCCAAAACTAGTCAGCTCCTCCAAAGAGACTCATAAGGAAGATTCTATGGACACAGAGATACCATCTCCTCTCTGCTCAGGTGAGGAGCTGGTAGCCCCTCCCTATTAAACATACATCTCAATAATTTTTTCTCCAAGTGAGTGTTGCAACAATAAAGCTGTTGCATGAACAGGTGGGACAAGAGTAAAGGAGCTCCTGCACTTGCAACTGCCAGCTCGGGGGCAGGAGATAAAACAGGTGAGAACCTGAGAACTGCCCTCCATGTATCAGAAAGATTCTAACAAAGGCAATGTAAGTTGCACTGAGTCCTGGGGTTTCGTGGCTTCGGGAACTAGTAGGAGTTAAAGGATTTTCTCTTTCTAACTGCTTCTCCTCTAGGCCATAAAACCTCTTTACTTTTTTTTTTTTTTTCCCACCTCCAATCTCCCCTTAGGAGTTGCTACACCTTCAGATTGGGACATCTATCCTTCCTCATTTGCAAACCTCAGCTGTGTCTGGGGGCAGGGCAGCAGTGGGAGCTGCCAGGAGCAGAAAGAAAGGCTTACAAGTCAGAGCACTACAGGGACACTGGAGGCAGATCCAACTGGGTGGTGACAGGCACCGAAGGTTCCCTGTGCAAAGGACATTGAATAGTAAAGCCTACGTTTTCCTGCCTTGGTAAGTTTTGCATGGTTTGGGGCCTAAGGCACATCTGAGAACAGGTATGGTTGAGTTCAACTTTTTCTTATTTGGAAGAGCTTGTGGATCCAGGTCTATGGATTAGGGGCCGGGGGAGGGGGCATCCAATTGGAAATCCAGTCACATGAGTCTCACAGCCATGTGGGCTGAGATGAGGATGGTCCATCAGGCATTTGCAATAGGCTTGATTTTGGAATGCAGTGGGTTTGATTGCTTCTTGGCAGCTTCCCTTCCCAATTATGTTTGGCTTAGTCTAGTAGTCAAATTACTTTGCAGTCCCTAAGCAGATCCAGAAAGCATTCAGAGGGGACAGAGGGGATACTGTCTAAAAAGTAGACTGGGTGATGGGGGGAGGGAGGTTCTGGCTGGAATCTGAAAATCTTCACTGACCAATCCACAGTCCAGCCCAAAGGAAATGACTGCATATTATATGATGGCCCTTTGTTAAGCTCCCAAACTGAATGTAACATGGTTTTTGAGAATACTAGTCAATTAAGGCTATTGTATCCCTCTTCAATTATTTTGCTTCCTGAACATAGCTCAAGGGGAAGTATGACAGAAATTTTGAAATGCTTTTCTTTGCAAACAAAGGATTTCTCATAATGAATACATATTCTGATTCAAAGATTTAGAGATCTTCTTAAAATCTAGACCCAGTACTGTATAGACCAGTACTCTGCTTGACCTTGATAAACAAATGCATTGATAATTTGTTTCAATCTGAATGTAATAATGTCACCAGATTGAAGCTAAATTTTTCCTTTTTATAGTTTAGGAAGAAAGTATTTGCATAAAATGTGATACTTTAAACAACTGAGCAGGCAGAAGGGTAAACCTACTCAAGAGAACAGACCGGTTTTACTAAGGGTTTCATAGAATTCATTATTCCCCTGAGAGTACACTCATGAATTATTAAGTAACTCAGCCACTTATTAAATCAAGTTAGCAAAAAAAGCAACAACTTCTAAAAGTTCAAACGACTTAGGTAGCAAAAATAATGAGTAGAGTATGTATATACTCAAGCCATATTAGGGTTCATGTACTACAAATGTAGTCTGGTCAACCTCTACCTCACCAAGTGGAAATGAATTGAGTTTTATGACTTAAAGGTTGATATATAAAAGAATAATAATATTTTAAGCCTTTATGGTGTAATGTCTGGAAAACTTCTTCCTGTCTTCTCCTTCCAATGATGAAATGTCGGATGGTGAGGTCAACCAACAATCTTGAGAGTTAGCTGCTATTTTAAAAGTATGTTTCTGCTAAATTGAAGTTATTGCCTGGAAAATTATTTGACCATAGATTCTCCATGAGGTAGTCAAGTGTAGTGGCCATGATTTCTGTTTCCTCTGCCTTCAAGTCAGTTTCTTTACCTCTTAATCTCCAATCATCTGTAAAAGGGAATGATGGCAGGGATCTCACAATGTTTTCCAGAGGATTACATAAGGTTTATTCAATTGAAAGCATCAGTAGAGCAGCTACCACATAAAAAGTGCTGAATACATGGTTTAGAACGAACATCGCATATACTTACCATGCAATTTGCCTGTTTCTTGCCTTTTGATTTTTTTTTTTTTTATCCTAAACCTAAAAACAGAAGGTCAAACACAGAAAATCCTGTTCTATCACAACAGGCCTGATGACTTACCTGAGGAAGAGGAAAAAGACATTAACAGATTCTGACATTTGATAACATGAGTCCTCTCTATCTAGTCTTCCATTACACAAAAACAGTTGAAAACTGACAGTTTTTATTTTGAAGGGTGAGTAATCTAGTAGATGAATCAGCCTTCTCTAGTGTATATTATTAACCTCCATCAATTTTAATTTTATATATAGTAACTATGCAGTGTATTTGTCAATTTCTTGAGAAGCCTTTCTAAAACCTATTATTCAAATTAGTTGCAATTAGCATTTGAGGAATTTTTGCACTCCCTTGGATTAGAACTAGAAGGTGTTCACTTTTATGTGTGTACAGTAGATTGGCCAATCCAGGTTTGGGGCAACCTCTCCCACCAGGCAGCAGTGTGTGCTTGGACAAATTACACCCAGCATTTCTGAGCATCCATTTTCCTTGCTATCAGATGAAGACACTCAACCCAATGATAGCATAGATTGTTCTTTCAGACTTCAGTTCTAAGTTTATTTTATTCCCAAGACCAACACATAAAATAACTTTCAGAGCTATTTTCTTGATTTTCCGAGCCAGCTGGGAAATTTTGAGTTTGTAAAACTTTAAAGAAGGCAAAAACTACACCCATGACTGACGTAAGATAATCTCTAAAACAGTTTATTCAGCAAAACAGGAGTCCCAAAAAAAGGTCCATAACTCTGAAGGGAGAAAATATGGTGAGTTAGCAAGGAAAATGACAATGCGTACACACATATCAAGTAATGGGATGAATGAAAAGAAATCTATCCCATTAGATGGTAAGCCCCACAACATCAATCTGAAGTCTGTTTCTCAGGATGTGAATATGACTTCCTCCCACCAAACTCAAGTGATATTTCACGAATTAAATTATAATTGTGAATAATAAGAAGCAAAATAGGTATAAAATAAATATTTTCATTTTATAGGACCATTTTAATTCAGCAAAAATGTCTCACTGAGAAATATATATATATTTATATATATATATATATATAGCTATGAGCATCAAATGTTTTGCTTTTGCATTTTTCTTCAGAAAAACACAACAACTTATCAAATAACTAAATGGTCATTATGTTTCAACACAGCTCAGGTGTTTTTTTTTAATAGTTATTTATTTATTGAAGGATAATTGCTTTACAGAATTGTGTTGGTTTCTGCCAAACATTAACATGAAACAGTCATAAGGACACAGATCAGTTTTAACAAGTCAAATTGAAAAATAGATTTTAACAAGCCACACACACATACAAGCCTATACATTACAGGAGAAAGTTTGTTTTCAAGTAAAATGTCCATTGATTTTTTTTTTTTTTCCGTTTTCCATTTCATCCCATTTATCCCAATAAAGCTTTAAATAAATCAAGAAAAGTTAAAGAGGGACACTCTTCTCCCATCCCTTCCCTCCTTTTGTTTGGATTACCATTCACATTTGTCATAAAGTTTGGAAAGGGATTGTGAAGCATAGAAATAACCTGTCAAGTTCCTTCATAGACACCCAAACAATTTAATTTTAGCAACACCCAGGTCTTTCCAGTTCTGCCACTCTCTTGCAGCTGCCTCAGGCAACCTCCATCAGCCACCCTCCTGATGTGGCCTCCTCTCTCAGGATAAACTTCCCAGAACATCCATTTGACCAAGAGGAGTGGGACGGTGAAGAGTCTGTGTACACATCTGTGTTCAGTTGCTCAGTTCTGTCCAACTCTTTGCAACACACTGGACTGTAGGCCACCAGGCTCCTCTGTCAATGGAATTTTACAGGCAAGAATATGGAGTGGGTTGTCACTTCCTCCTCCAGGAGATCTTTCCAACCCAGGAGTCAAATCTGTCTCTTGTGTCTCCTGCGTTGGCAGGCAGATTCTTTACCCCTAGTGCCACCTATCAAACCCTGTGCCCGTAATACTTGAAAATGTACTTTCCCTCTCCAGTTCAAACTTGCTATGTAGAAAAAGGAAAAAAAAAAAAAAGATAAAGAAAAAAAAAGGGAGAGAAAGCAAAAATGTCAGGTTAGAATGGAACCAGAGTTTGTTGGTGTAGCCATATCTGTAGGTGTGATCACTTCAACAGTTAATGGGACTTGGCACAGAGCCATGGGTGAGTACAGAACAGTGTTTACTATATGGGAGAAGATGCACCCTTCAAACAATGTATCTATTCAGAATTAATGTGTGAAATTTCAAGTTTTATGAACATCCTTTCAAACAAAACACTTTCAAGCTCATTGGTGGTGGTTTAGTTGCTCAGTCATGTCCAACTCTTTGCAATCCCATGGATTACAGCCTGTCAGGCTCCTCTGTCCATGACATTCTCCAGGCAAAAATACTGGAGTGGGTTGCTATTTCCTCCCCTAGGGGATCTTCCCAACTCAGGAATCAAACCCACGTCTCCTGCATTGCAGGCTGATTCTTTACCAAAGAATTCTTTACAAAGTTGACAAATGAGTTAAGTTTCTTGACAATGAGTTGTTTCTTGACAATGAGTTAAGTTTCAAATATATACCAATACACATGAAAGTTTGATGATTAAAAATTAATGAGAAGGATTTTTCCCCTTAATTGTCTTACTTCTTAGGAGATCTTAAGATGACATCACCTATATTCTGATATTTCCCAGCCTCTTTCTCCTGCTGCTTACCTGGGTAATTGCTGTAGATATTTCACTGGACAGTGATGATTCCAGTTAATCTAGGATAATATAACCAGATCCTTAAGTCATACTGGAAACTTAAGGAGAAAAAGAATAAATGTAGTCAATTTTTCTCTAGCTCAGAGGTTGGCAAATATATATAATATTATATATATATATATTTTTTTTTTTAAGGGAGGATAGTATATTTTCAGCTTTATATACTTTCCCTGTTGCATGTTCTTGTTTTATTTTTTCATACCTTTTGAGAATATAAAAAGTATTCTTTCCTCATGGACTATATAAAAACATCTGACTCACAGGCAGCTGCCTGTCCTTGATCAATTTATGTAAGTTATGATTTTACTATAGTAAGTACAAGCTTACTTAAATACGGAAAAGAGTCTTTTTTTCCCTCTTCATCTGTCAAGCTAAAGTTTTCATTCCAATGTTAAATGTCTTCTATGCGCCTGCTGCACTACAGGATACAAAGATCACTTGGAAATTCCAGTCTTGAAAATAAAGAAGATAATTATGAAAGTAAAAAAAAAAAAAAAAACAGATAATAAGGAAGGCTGTAAGTGACATTGATAGTTGTCTGTGAGGCCTCAGGATGGCCTGTTTAAAGAAAATATTTATGTGAGCAACATTGCTGAATGCATGTTGATTCCATCTTATTTTCCATCTTCACCAATTAAACATTGATTTCTGCAGAGCAAGCATGTAACTAGTAAACAGTTATATTTCCCATCTTCCCTTGTAGCTAAAGTTAGATTGTGAAATAATTCTGGCCAATGAAATATATCTGGAAGTTGCTAGATGGGGAAGTGTTCAAAATAAGGTAGACTTAAGTGCCACGTGATGTTTTTCCTTTTTCCTCCCTGGAACGTAGATGTGGTATTGGTGATGGAGCAGTCATTTTGCAACCATGATGCAACAAGCAGAAGGATAAAATCTCTGAGTAGCCTGGGCTCCCCATGATTCTGTGAAATCACATTAGCAGTAATGGACAGTCATGTTGGAACTTCTTTTTATACAAGAAAAACAAACTGTTTACTTATTTAAGCTTCTATTTGCCAGATCACCAGGATACAGGTAGCCTGGCTCATGAAAAGAAAAGTTCGTGAAAAGTCATCTGTTGAGCTCCTTTAATGGACCAGAACCTGGTGGTCCAGAGTCAAAGATAAAAAGTAAAAGAGAGAGAGAAAGAGGCTGATATTCCTTGGTTTACACAGAAAACCAGTAAAGCCCTTTGACACAAGGCTTGCGTCGCTCACGAAGGCACCTGGCGCCCTTTTGAGGGAGGTGAAGGCACAGTGCGCCTTCTCCGGAGGGTCTTAGAAGCCTGGGCAGGAGAACGAACACGACGAGTCTCTGTGCTCCAAAGAATTAGCCTGAGAGAGAGAGAGAGAGAAAGAGAGAGAGAGAGAGAGAGAGAGAGAGAGAGAAAGAGAGAGAGAGAGAGAGAAAGCAAGACACGGGGATCAAAGCTCTAATGGAGCAAAGATGTTTAATCGACGTGGTGTGGGCATTTATACTGTCTTACAAGGTACTTATTCTCAGCAAAGATAAAGATTAAACTTCCAGACTTACAAAACATAGGTGATCCATATTAAAGAGAGAGAGAGAGTTGTAAACAATCATTTTTACCATATGGTTCATGAGAAGGAAGAGGGTACTTATCACCATATTGAAAAACTAAGGAAGGAAATGCCTGGATTCCTCAGCCCCGGGAGAGGTTTGCCTCTCCTCTTAATTCCTGAATATTCAGGAATTAATAAGGAACAGAGGATTCCTGACAGATCCAAAACAGCACACAGGAAGCCTCCTGTTAAATGCTTCCTGACAGTCATCCCTAGCAATGGGGGCAGAATGAGTCTAGGAACTGAGATTTCAAAGTTCCTGATTCGGCTGGATCCAGCGAATTTGGGCATCAGTTAAAATAGCACAGGTGTGACAGTTACACGTTCAATTTGTGGGGTATTTTTCTCCCTTAAAACAATTCCAGAGCTTTTATGCAAGCTTAAAAGTACCTGTGTCATTGGTTCTGAACTTATCTTTTTTAAGTGCTATGAGAACACAAGGAATTCTTTCTGTCTGGATCATGACAGAGCATTTATCTTGTACACTTTTAATCACTGTGTTTCTGTTTACAGCTCATCAGAACAAAGGTCCCAGCACTGATAAGTGAAACTACAAACCCAAGCAAACGCAGAAGCCAGAGTCCATTTGAGTTGTTAGAAGTCAAGTTCAGGCCTGATCCTCCTGAGAGTCCTTTTAACACTGATCTGTCATAGCAGGTAGCTGACAAGTTTTAACCCCAAGGACCAGAAACATGGGCTGCGTCATCGAAAAGGCAGAAGTGCTGGATGGAGCTCACTTGATGCGAATCATCTGGCAGGATGGTACAGACTCTATCTACCCGGCTGTGTGGCTCCGGGACAACTGTCAGTGTCCCGACTGCTACCTTGATTCAGCAAAAGCACGGAAACTTCTTATCGAAGCTCTTGATGTGTACATTGGGATCAAAGATTTGATGTTTGACAGGAAAAAGGTAACTATCTCCAAATTATCTCTCCCTGCTCTCTCAACTTAAATAAAAGATCTAGACTCAAATAATTCAAATAATGAATTACATTGTATTTAATGTATGTACAAATTAAATATCAGAGTCAGGAATGTGCTCAATTAGTCATGTCTTGGCAACCCCATAGACTATAGCCCACCAGGCTTCTCTGTCCATGGAATTTTCCAGGCAAGTATACTGGAGTAGGTTGCCATTTCCTACTCCAGGGTGGAGAAAGAAATGGCAATCCACTCCAGTACTATTGCCTGGAAAATACCATGGACAGAGGAGCTTGGTGGGCTACAGTCCATGGGGTCGCAGAGGGTCAGACGCGACTGAGCAACTTCACTCCTCCTCCTCCTCCTCCTCCTCCTCCTCCAGGGTATCTTCCCAACCCAGGGATCAAATCCATATCTCTTGTGTCTCCTGCATTGGCAGGCAGATTCTTTAACACTGAGCCATGTATTAAAAAAAGAAGATTGCATAATGCTTGGTGCCAAGCCAGCATGCTCACTAAGTGAAAGCTTCTGCTATTATTATTACTATTTTTATTACTACTGCTATTATCTTTAATAAAATATACAGAATTGCTCATTATTCCTTCAGTGAGTGACAGCCTTGAAGGTACAATCAAACTATTTCTCTAATACAAGGAATGCTCCCTACCCAGTTTACTCATCTAAAAATGACGGATACTAACAAGATTTGTTCCTAGAGATGATGTGCAGATTGAATGAGATAATATGGGTAAAATGTCAGCATGTGGCTGGCATACAGGGAGCACTCAAAAATGTATTGATTAACATTTTTAGTCAAATTCGTGAGCAGACGTAAAAGACTTCGCATGGGACTCCCAACAGCTCAGCTCTCAGAACCACAAAGCAGACATGGCTCTAGGCTGTTTCTCTTTTCCAGATTTGCTAGGATGGTTATCAGAAGAGGAAGTGTGACCAGCAGGGTCATCCACCCCCACCCTGTCTTCATCTTGAATCAAGGACTTTACTGCCAGAGTTCACTGCTTGCTAGCTGTGGGATTTTAACCATGTTATTTCCTCTTACTTGCCTCACCTGAAAATGTGAATATTAGTTATAGCTTCTCCCACAAGTTGTATGAGGACTAAGTGAGTTATGTTTATGGTGCTCCTTGTAGAGTATGCTCTCAAAATGGCGCTATCCCTCCTATTATTATCTACCTCATCATCATTACTATTTCTGACTTCTTGGCAGGAATCTTAATTGATCTCTGACCTCAAGTCATCACAGAAAGTTCAGGGACCACGGGTTTTAAGAATATAAAACAAGAACTTCAGATCTAGCCAGGTTTTGTTTCTTGTGCAATATTTAAGGGGCTTCAGACCTCAGCTATATCTCCTTGGCATTCAGTTTCTTCCTTGGCCAAAAGTTTATTCTATGCTTTTGAGTATATAAGTTTAAAAACAGAAGGGAAAAAAAGCAAGAGCTAATTTGACTCTCTGATAACCTTAAATAACTTTCAGAAACAGCAATAACAGAGAACCAATACATAGAAGCATAATATACGTTTATGTGATATTTGCTTTCTGTGTTATAAGGTTCATATCATGTGGCCAAATGACCATTACAGTGAATATGGAGCTGATTGGCTGAAGAAAAGATGCTTTTCACAGCAGGCCAGAGAAAGACTCCAGAAAGAATTGTTTTTGCCAGGTACCTTGCTTTGGTTTTCAGATTTTAACCTTTAAACCTCATATGGTAAAAAATTTGCTCAGAAGCAAATTAAAACCCTTGTACCCTGGTTAAAATATTATTGTAATTTATGTGGAATGTTTAATGATTTACCATGCAGATCATGCAAGTAGAGATGGAAAGAAATATAGAGCAGTTCTAGATATTCTAGAACTTGGAATTTTCCACCTCAAAAGAAAAGAAATTTAGCAAATTTGTATCCTTGTCATCTAACACAAAACCTTTCACTCTACAGACACTCTGTAAGTGTCCCTGCAAAGAAGCAGGATGAATCAAAGGCACACTTGTTCCTTAACAGTTTTATCTGAGGCCAGAAAAACACAAGATCAACAAGGCAGATATTTCTAAACTGGCATCCACAGATAAAATTATGTGATCCGTGAACCTCATGAAATAGTATACACAGCATCGAATGTGCTTGTAAGTGTGTGTGTCAGACTTGTGCATAGCAAATTGCTTGGGGAGAGTTTATATGAGTCTCAAGGGAATCTGTGACCACAGAAATATTCAGAAAATCTCCACTAGACAGGTTCAGTCAAAAAGGAAGACTTCTTTCTTTAAAAACAAACAAACAAACAAACCTTCCTTTCAGTCTTTTTTCATTTTGATTGAAATATAGTTGATTTACAATATGTGTTAATTTCTGCTGTAAAGCAAAGTGATTCAGTTATACATATAAATACACTTTTATTATATTCTTTTTCATTATTGTTTATCAAAGGATGTTGATATCATTCCCTATGCTGTACAGTAGCCCCTTTTGCTTATCCATTCTACATATAACAGTTTGAATTTGTTAACCACAAACTCCTACGCCATCTTTCCTCCAATCCCCTCTCCCTTTTAGCAACTATGAATTTGTTATCTATGAAGAAGGTTTTAATCTTGACCTGAGATATAAAATAAATACTTAATAAGATAGAAAGTTATTTTTTAAATATGACTTTTCAGAGATATACAATAATACAACTCAATCAGAAGTGCTGGGAGAAGTGGGAAGTAGTAATACTTTGTGCATGCTCAGCCATGCCCATCTCTTTGCAATCCCATGGGCTGTAGCCCACCAGGCTCCTCTGTCCCTGAGATTATCCCAGCAAGAATACTGGAGTGGGTTGCCATTTCTTGCTTCAGGGGATCTTCTTGAGCCAGGGATTGAACTCGTATCTCCTGAGGCTCCTGCATTGGCAGGTGGATTCTTTACCACTGAGTCACCTGGGAAGCCATTACAACTTTATTCTCTGTATATTTTGAAGCTTTGTGTCATAAGATAATGTGGTCAAAGGCGATTTTCAGAACATGTTGATTCTTATGTATTTACTAGAATCTTGACTTGCACAAATACACTAACAAGGTAAGTTTCCTTGAACATTCTTTTCCACTGTTAACCAGATATATTGGACCACCATCCCTTTGGGCAACTGATCGGCCTTACTGGATTTTGTAACATATCTCTTCTGGGGATTCTGGGTCATATACCAAGACACAGATTTTTACCTTACTGCTTTCAAATCTGAAATTCTCAAACATGTATGGTGACTCTGCATGGTTTTCAGTGCTAGACTTACAACAGTGTCCTAGGTGTGGAGTTAATACTAATTTGCCCACTTGAACCCTACAGCTTCATCTTGACCCATGGTTATCGATAGGGTGTGATGTGGTCCCCTTCCTGTCCAAGGATATGCCTCCATTCCTTAATCTTACCATTCTGACAACTGACAAAGTTTTGCTCTAGTGCTTTCTGTCTAAACCATCAGAAACCCATTTTCCTCTTTATCTAGTCAAACTAGCTGGTAGAATCCAGATGGATATCCAAGATGCTTTTCCTGCCTTCCCCCATGAGTTCATGGCTAGATTCTTCAAAGAGTCTCCAATTACATAACTGAATGGAAACTGTCTGGGTCAAATAGCGATATCACAAGTGTATTATTTTTTTATTATTTATTTTAGATTTCTTCTGGTACTCAAAATATTTTTCCTTAACTCTGCCTTAATTTTGTGATCCCATTGGTTTTACTTTCATTTCCTTCAAGTTCTTTTGATGATCTCAGAGAATAAAAGCCAACTTTTTATTATTACAGCTTAAGCTTTTAAGCATTGTAAAAGTATACGGCCACCCCCTCCATTAATATTTCTTGACAAGCGCAGTTTTATAGCTTGCATTTCTCAGTACTATCAGGCAGTAGCAGGATGGAAATGATACTACTTTCAGTTCAGCAGTGGAAAAAACAGGTCACACGGACAGGCTGCAATCAGAAATAATATAAGGAGAACTGGCTGTTATTTAGACAATGGAAACTATTTTAATGGTTTAAAACAAGATCAGATTTTTAAAATATATTCTCAAGCTGTGTTGTTGGTAGGTAAAAGAAGAAATTAATGGTCCATTTTTGAAATATTGCTTCTGTGGCTTTTTGCCTGTAGAATTTGGCACCTTATTTCCCTGCCATTGCATATTTTCAAACATTCATACTCAGAACAAGTAAACAGACTCAGTTACATTTGTGAAAGAGCTTTGTTTTTAGTCCTCAGTGGCAGTGTTTCCTCTGTTGCTCTTTCCTTTAGAGTGAAGAAAGACTTTTAAAATCTAGTGTCAAGATGCAGATTACTTTTCCTTGATTTTCCCTTGGCATTAGATGTTGCACTCAGAAATGGAAAGACCATCCACCAGAAAAAGCTCTTGTCATGGGACAGTCACAGCTGGGAAACATGGATAACAATCATTCTGTCATACATTTCTATTCAATTGCACCTATCTTGTGCTGAAAACTGTAAGGAAATACCAAGTTTTAAAAAGACAGATTGCAGGACAGCAATAGAGACTTTGGCCACCCGATGCAAAGAGCTGACCTCATTAGAAAGGACCCTGATGCTGGGAAACACTGAAGGCAGGAAGACAAGGTAATGACAGAGGATGAGATGGTTGGATGGCATCACCAACTCAATGGACATGAGTTTGAGTCATCTCTGGGAGATGGTGAACGACGGGGAAGCCTAGGGTGCTGCAGTCCCTGGGGTCACAAAAGAGTCGAAACAACTGAGCAACTGAGCAACAGGAGAGACACAGACATAGAGAATGGACTTGTGGAATCAATGGGGAAGTAGGGAGTGGGATGAATTGCAAGAATAGCATTGACATATATACACTACCATGTGTAAAATAGATAGCTAGTGGGAAGCTGCTGCACAGCACAGACAGCTCAACTAGGTGCTCTGTGATGACCTAGAGGGTTGGGAGGGAGGCCCAAGAGGGAGAGGATATATATATATACACTTATAGCTGATTCACATTGTTGTACAGGAGAAACTAGTACAATATTATAAAGCAATTATATTCCAATTAAATTTTTTTAGAAAAACATGGATTCTGCCCTGGAGGATTTATCCCACCTAGGAGGGGACATCAGCCATGGAAATAAATAAGTATAGTACATTATTTTAAGTACATGAAGATGTGCATAGAAGATTCATTAGAACGCAGAAGGACTCTGAAGAGATAAGAAAATGTGACTCAAATAAGACCTAATACTTGAACTGGTTTTTGAAGAATCCATTTGTTAGACAAAGACAGAAAGTAAGGAAATTCTCAACAGAGAAAAGAGCAAAGAAGTATAATAGAGCAGGGTAGGTTTAGGAAACTGCAATTAGTTTAATATGGATGAGGTTACAATTGTTAGGCAACTAAGAAGGAAGTGGCTCAAGCGCCCTAGTAAGAGGCTAAATCCTAAACCCTAAGGCAAGGAAATTTGCTTAGCACCAAGGTCAAGTATTTTTCCTTCTGTTAGTTTTTCAGGCTGACTCTCTTCTTATAAGGCCAGAGAAATGATTGTTTATAAATTTAAGAAGAAGATGGCTTTATCTATTTTTTAGGATGCATTTTACATTTTCGTTTTTTAGGATGCATTTACATTTAGGATGATTACCATCACATACAATTTCTCAAGTGCCTATGAGATTGTGAATGTCTCCTTAGCTTCCTTTTGTTCTTAATGTATTCTCCCCTTCCCTCTTCCTGTGTACCCCTTTGGTTCTTGGTTTGTATCTATCTTATTAAAAGGGTGAAGAGATCATATCTGTGATGCAGAAAAATCTTGGTCATGGTCATCTGGGCTGGATGGATTGGTGTGGGGAATGCTCAGGAGCAAGGTAACTATAGCATGATCTAGAAATCATCCTGTTAGAAACATTAAGAACTTATACCAGGGAAGTAGCAGAGAGCACAGGGATAGTATTTGTACTCAAGAAAAATAGATATTAACCTGGAGGACAGGAGGTTCTAGCCCTCTAATGTTTACCCATTTAAAACCAAGCCTAGCATGTGAATGTTTCCAAACAGATGGACGTAATCGAAGATTTTAATAAAACATTGGAAATATGAAGAATTTTTCTGAAATTGCTTTTTAGCTTTCATGAGAAATTGGCATAATTATACACTCATTTTTGGTAACTAACTTTAACATGCAAAATTCCCAAAATAAAACTGATAGGACTAAAATAGAAAAGAATCAATGCATAATGTGATCTTTTGTATATGAACCTAAATATCTGTTCTTTTTATTAACACGTGGTGGCAGAATGAATGCTTCCTAGGTATCTCCTTGAATTGTTACTGAAATATTTGTATATTACTCTCTGACATCAATAATATTTGTTATCACAAATTAAGATTTAAAAGGTGTTAATATGAAGAAAATCTTTTTTCCATAGAAGCAATCTGCTCAGTTTTGTCAGCAATCCAGAAACTAAGTACACAGTACAGTCAGAAAAGAATATTTCCCTTCATTTCCATATGTCCCTCTTCTATCAGAGCAAGCCTTCACCTATGTACTTTATCAGATTACAACCCTTCAGTCCATAGCTATGACTCTCTTCTTTGTTTCAAAAGAAATATGCCACAAGAGGAACTGAAAACTCTCAAGTAGCTATAAGGGCTCTCTAAGATCTCTGTAGTGAATTTGCATATGTTTAAAAAAAAAAAAAAAACAGAGCTCCTCTTTCTAATAGAGGGCCATATGCGTCCTTGAAGATGAAGATTTTTATTACCGTGCAAAGAATAGAGTTGGTTTGGTACACAGCCATTTTTATAGAAATTTGCCCAAGAAGCAAAAGTTATTATCATTTTAAAAAATGAACAAGTAATGTACACAACAAATATGCCCAATTCCCACATAATAGTTCACCCATATCCCTAAATGTTGCCCCATCCTTCATCCATTCTTAAACCCCCAGAGGTGGGAATTAGCAGGGCAAGTCAGGGATGGAGTGAAGGTATCTGTTTCACTTATTATTTGGTGATTATAAAAAGGACTGGGAGGTTTTTTTTCCAAGCTATCTTAGAACATTCCAACTGTATGAACTACCAGTCAGAATGGCTTCAGAAGAGCTATGTTAAAACAGATGCATCAGAGCAATCAAGCCACCATGTCACATTGCCAAATATATTGCCTTCCCAAAAAAGACCTAGGAAAAGTCACTCGGGCCCACACTCTGATGCACAGATGGGAGAATGGCCCAAAATCTTCGTATGTTTAAAAAGAAAGTCTCTATTTTGCCTGCCATATGTGAAATGAACCTATCAAGTTTCAGACAAATGTGTTTGGGGCTTTGATGAAATGAATACAGATATCTTAAATGCTTGTAGGTTTACAAATGCATATTTTGCTGCCTTTTTTCTCTGTGCCATAGTGATGTCTTTCAATAGGTCCTGTTCTTTTCTGAATCACATAGCATTTGTTATCACACTCAGTTTCTGCGTTGCACTTGATAAACGAGGGCATAAAATATGAAGGGTTTAACATCCCTGTGGACTGTGAGTCAGTGAGTCCAAGATGGGAGATTCACAGTCTGAGAAGCACCCTGCAGTGTTGTGTAGCCAACAGAAGCCCCCAGGCTGGAGGTTGTTTCCACAGGCATCTGCCTAGTCTGGGGTTCTACTTGTAAACTCTAGGTCAGATCCTTTTTCTTTTATGTTTTTTTCATCTCCATCCATACTTCCAGCTAGAAAACACATAATCATATACTCAAGAGATATGTATTAAAGTATTAAAGATAAAATCTGTTTTGAAGCCAGACACATTACAGAAATACAGGGTGGGGGGAGCCCTGTGAGCTACATCTATTACTTTTTAAAAATTTTTAGGTAAGAAACATTAATTATATATTTTTCAATCATTTTTATTATTTAACAACTTTACGAAATAAACTATCATATCATCATCCAATGTTAGTGCAAAATAGGACTTTGAAAATCTCGTGTCTTCAAAAAGTTGATATCTTTAAAAGCCTTGAAAAAGTTAAAGGATATTTTTGAGAATCTAAAGTAAATCTATTTTGAGGAAGAATTATTATAGTCTATCCCCTTTTCATAATTTTTCAGTATACCTACCACATCAAAAGTTAAGGAAAATATACTAATTTCTTTATTTTTGGAAAAGTAATTATCTAGAGTTACACTAAAGTAAATTTATTTCTTTTATTTCCCTTTCCTTTCAAATAGGAAAAAAAGTAAAGTGGGCTTTCTCCAATGAGTGAAAAACTTCCATTTCTCACAAATAAGACTTACTTTTTCTTGCAGCATGGGAATAAGTTTTGTAACATTTGCAATTGGATGGCAAATTTAGAATTTATAAATTAAGAAAATTCCAAAGTGTGGCAATTTCAAGAAGTAAAGTTGGATTGCTTTATATGCTGGCTTCACTTTTACCAAACTTACATATAGGCATATAAGTTATAAATTTAATTTCATTTCTGCTAGTGCCTACACATTAGGAGATTCACCAACTGAAAAAAAAAAAAAAAGGGACAACTGATTCTGATTAAAAAAACTATTACTTCTCACTTCTGGTTCTACTTTGTTCTTCAAGATGGCAGAACATAGTGGAACAAACATAGTTTGGAGTAGTAGATATCTTCATCATATTTAAATTTATTTAAGATTCCAGTTCTGAACTTTTAATATGTCCATGGAAAAAAAATTAGTTTTAATTTTTTCTTAAATTTTTCTATCCCCATAAGGAAAAAAAAAAAAAAGTTTTTTTAAAAGACTTGATGTTTGCTGTTCACCCATTCTGTTGATTTGCCTACTTTCTAGCTGAGCAAGTTAGTTAAATAGTTTTTAGTCTTATTCCATTCAATGATTTCTCTAACTTTAACCTTTTGCTCAAAATTCTATATTCTTCCCAATCTGTAACTTTGCTTTGAATCAAAAGAACAGTATAACACTGAATTAAAAGTACTCTAGAACCTAAGTCTTGCTAGATCTGTGACCTTGAGCAATTTTCTTAACCTTTCTTGTTCCCAAATCTTTATCTGCACAATGGAGATGGGACCTGCTAACAGCCTTTAATAGCACCACACTGAGTGAAGATGTCTCACTTTACGTATGACCTCACTTCATCTTCAGAAGGTTCCCTTGAAAGCAGTTGTAAATATTGATAACTGTAGAGAATAATAACCTTGAAAGTCTTCTTGACCTTCTTAAATAGTATATCAGTTTACAGAAAAAGAAAAAAAAAAGTACAATCCTATTTTTTTCCCATCAGCTATCAAGCTTCCATGTTCATTGCATGTTTGCCCAGAGAAGACTGATGTTCAAAAAGCTATAGGTGAAAAAGATTGTATAAGTTGTCCTTCTTGCTCGCCACTTAGTCAAAGCCTTTTGTTATCCCATACTTGAGTTACTGGAATAACATGGCCTCTGTCTTCACCCCCAGCTTGCACAACCCTGCAGGGTTATCCTCTGGATGCCCATAATTATCTTCCCTCCCCCAGCCCTGGTGATTCTCTGCAGCATGATACAGTTCAAAGTCTTCCCTGGGACTTTCTAATCATCCTACAATCTAGAGCCCCATCCACAAGCATGTGGATTCTTACTTTTGTCCAAATTCTGCTTGTTTCCCCAATCACTTACTATATTCTTCTGCCTGGCTGAACTTCACCTCTCCATCCTGCAAGATCCAGCTCACATCCCAGTGGACACTTTTACCAACAGTTCCACCCTAGATTTATAATTATCCCTGAGACGAACTGGCTCAGTGATAAAGAACCCACCTGCCAATGCAGAAGATGTGGGTTCATTCCTCGGGTCGGGAAGATCCCCTGAAGAAAGAAATGGCAACCTACTTCACTGTTCTTGCCTGGAGAACCCATAGACAGAAGAGCCTGGTGGGCTACCATCCATGGGGTCACAGAAGAGTCAGATAAGACTTAGCCACTAAACAACAACAACAAAGTCAAACTACAAAATATGACCCAGAAAGCGAGCAAGTCCAGAAAATGGACATAATTTCAGTGGCAACACTAAAATGCAAGGCTGTGGTATAACAATGGAAGCATATACGTTTTTCCAAAAGAATTTTGTTAGAATTTGTTAGGAGAGGAAGTGAAAAGAGAGTAATGTGCCAAGAACATGCTTCCTCTGTAAAACAGCACAGTGTTACAAAAGGAGAACAGCTTTGGAATCAGCAGAGGGGCTTTGACTTTCTGCTCTGTGAACCTGACTTGTGTCATAAATTATCTGACTCCCACTTTTTCCATATGTAAAAGAGGCAGTGCCTCTCAGCTGTGGGATGTGAAGAATAAGTGGAAAAAAGTAAGTGCTGTGCTTAGCTCAGTGCCTGGCATACTGTGGCTACTCAAATCCTGTTAGGTCCTTTCCCTCCCCTTCTCCTCCTACATAAAGAGCCATGGACATAGCAGAGGCATAATAAAGAACATCTGAGCAAGGATAAAAGGAGAGAGAGAAACAGCATCATGATCACGCCTTATGCATGAGTTCCCCTTACTTGAAGAATAATCATATTATAATCCTGGTTAAACCCTTGAGAGTGACTCAGAAGTGAATTATTGCCATAAAAAGGATTTTACTCATTCAGACATTGATTTTAAGTCTGGGCTAAATTTTTTCTACCTGACAGATAGTTTTCTTTAAATAAAACTAAGGAAGGCAGTGAAAAGACTGGTCAACTCTGACCGTAATTCCAATCAGGTCTGTAAGAAATGTTTGCTGAAGCTAGGATGATCAGCAAACTTGGGGAAAAGTGATGTGTTATCTACTGGTTAGTTAAGTATCATTAGAAAAGAAGACACCAGCACTCAGCAGATATATTTCATGTACAAACCTCAATACTTGGATGAAAAAAAAAAATTCCAGACCCGAATTGGACGAGTCTCATGACCATATGAAAACAGATAATATTAATAAAGACGATAGGGGGAAGGTATCTGAAGAGAACCATGTGCTCATAAAGGAGGAAGCAGAGTGTCTAAGCTCTAACTTCAAAAGGGCATGATGGAAGTGTCTGGGCTTCCCCAGTGGCACCAGTGGTAAACAACACGCTTGCCAATGAAGAAGATATAAAAGATGTGGGTTCAATCCCTGGATCAGGAAGATCCCCTGGAACAGAAAATGGGAACCCATTCTGGAATTCATGCCTGGAAAATTCCATGGACAGAGAAGCCTGGTGGATTACAGTATGGGGTTGCAAATAGTTGGACATGACTGAGCACGCAGGCACACAGGAACAGAAGTGTCTAGCCCAAAATAGATTGATCAATCATAAGCACGATGGACAACCAAAAGGGGGATTTATAAAGTGATTTACTTGGAGAAATAAGAAAAGACGAGGAAGATCAGAGGAAAGATGAATCCACTGATGGGAGTAGATGGTCTTAGATAATCCTTCTTCACAGTCTTTCCTGACAGATGGCAACTCCATCTGTCAGGCAGCAGGGTCAACCACTACTATTTGATATAGTTTTGTAAGTCCTAGCCACAGTGTCAGGGAAGAAAAAGAAATAAAAGAAATCCAGATTGGAAAAAAAGTAAAATTCTCACTGTTTGCAGATGACATGATCCTCTACCTAGAAAACCCTAAAGACACCACCAGAAATTTACTAGAGCTAATCAATGAATATAGTAAAGTTGTAGGATATAAAATTAATACACAGAAACCTCTTGCATTCCTATATGCTAACAGTGAGAAAACAGAAAGATAAATTAAGGAAAAATCCCATTCACCATTGCAATGAAAAGAATAAAATACTCAGGAATAAATTTACCTAAAGAAACAAAAGACATATATATATAAAACTATAAAACACCAATGAAAGAAAGATGACACAAATAGATGGAGGAATACACCATGTTTGTGGATTGGAAGACTCAATATAGTGAAAATGAGTATTCTCCCAAAGTAATCTACAGTGAAAGTAAAGTTGCTCAGTCGTGTCCAACCCTTAGCGACCCCATGGACTGCAGCCTACCAGGCTCCTGTGTCCATGGGATTCTCCAGGCAAGAGTACTGGAGTGAGTTATCATTGCCTTCTCCATATTTCAATGCAATTCCTATCAAGCTACCAGTGGTATTTTTCACAGAAATAGAACAAATAATTTCATAATTTGTATGGAAACACACAAAAAAAAGAAACCTCAAATAGCCAAAGCAATCTTCAGAAAGAAGAATGGAACTGGAGGAATCAACCTGTCTGACTTCAGAATATACTACAAAGCTACAATCATCAAGACAGTATGGTACCAGTACAAGGACAGAAATATAGATCAGTGGAACAAAATAGAAAGCCCACAGATAAATCCACTCACCTATGGACATCTTATCTTTGACAACTGAAGCAAAAATATACAATGGAGAAAACACAATTTCTTTAACAACTGGTACTGGGAAAACTGGTCAACCACCTGTAAAAGAATAAAACAAGAACACTTTATAACACCATACACAAAAATAAACTCAAAATGGATTAAAGATCTAAATGTAAGACCAGAAACTATAAAACTCTTAGAGGAAAACAGAGGCAGAACACTTTCTGACATAAATCACAGCAAGATCCTCTATGACCCACCTTTTATTTAATGGAAATAAAAACAAAAATAAACAAATGGGACCCAATTAAACTTAAAAGCTTTTGCACAAGGAAGAAAACTATAAGCCAGGTGAAAATGCAGCCTTCAAAATGGGAGAAAATAATTGCAAATGAAACAACTGACAAAGAATTAATCTCTAAAATGTACAAGCAGCTCATGTAACTTAATACCAGAAAAATAAATGACCCAATCAAAAAGTGAGTCAAGGAACTAAACAGACATTTCTCCAAAGAGATACAAATGGCTAACAAACACATGAAAAGATGCTCAACATCACTCATTATCAGAGAAATGCAAATCCAAACCACAATGAGGTACCATCTTACACAGTCAGAATGGTAGCCATCAAAAAGTCTACAAACACTAAATGCTGGAGAGGGTGTGGAGAAAAAGGAACCCTCTTACGCTGTTGGTGGGAATGCAAACTAGTACACTGTTCTTTGGAGAACAGTGTGGAGACTCCTTAAAAACTGTAAATAGAACTGCCGTATGACCTAGCAATCCCACTGCTGGGCATACACACTGAGGAAACCAGAATTAAAAGAGTCACACGTACCCCAGTGTTCATTGCAGCACTGTTTACAATAGCTAGGACATGGAAGCAACCTGGATGTTCATTGGCCAATGAATGGATAAGAACGTCGTGATACATATACACAGTGCAGTATTACCAACTGTAAAAAAGAATGCATTTGAGTCACGTGGATGAAACTGGAGCCTATTATACAGAGTGAAGTAAGTCAGAGGGAGAAATACCAATACAGTATATTAATGCATATATGTGGAATTTAGAAAGATGGTAATGACAACCCTATATGCAAGAGAGCAAAAGAGACACAGATGTAAAGAACAGACTTTTGGACTATGTGGGAGAAGGTGAGGGTGGGATGATTTGAGGGAATAGCATTGAAATATGTATATTACCATCTGTAAAACAAATGACCAGTGCAAGTTCAATGCACAAAGAAGGGCACTCAAAGTTAGTGCTCTGCTCTGGGGCAGCCCAGAGGGATGGGGTAGGGAGGGAGGTGGGAGGGGCATTCAGAATGGGGGGATAAATGTACACCCATGGCTGATTCATGCTGATGTATGGCAACAATCACCACAATATTGTAAAGCAATTAGCTTCCAGTTAAAATAAATTAATAAAAATGTAGACTTTTCATTATCTCTTATACCATGCACCCAACGTGCCAAGAAAATCTCCTAGCTCTATTGCCAAAACAAACCAGAATCCATCAACATCTCACCATCTCCTATACCAACACTCTGTCTGAATTACCAACATATGTACGCTCTTTCTCCCTTCTTTTCCCCTACTCCTTTGCCAATCTTCCTTCTTCATATTTTAAGCATTGCTAGTCACTAAGCTCCAGAGAAGGCAATGGCACCCTACTCCAGTACTCTTGCCTGGAAAATCCCATGGATGGAGGAGCCTGGTGGGCTGCAGTCCATGGGGTCGCTAAGAGTCGGGCACAACTGAGTGACTTCACTTTCACTTTTCACTTTCATGCATTGGAGAAGGAAATGGCACCCCACTCCAGTACTCTTGCCTGGAAAATCCCATGGACAGAGGAGCCTGGTAGGCTGCAGTCCAGGTGTACGCTAAGAGTCGGGCACAACTGAGTGACTTCACTTTCACTTTTCACTTCCATGCATTGGAGAAGGAAATGGCAACCCACTCCAGTATTCTTGCCTGGAGAATCCCAGGGAGAGAGGAGCCTAGTGGGCTGCCATCTGTGGGGTCGCACAGAGTTGGACACGACTGAAGCAACTTAGCAGCAGCAGCAGCAGCAGCAGGCACTAAGCTCAGTGCTTAATATGTATTGCTGTGTTTAATCCTAGCAACAACTTTACAAAGGCAACATTATTATAACCCTTTTACACATGAGGAAAATGAGGTTGATAAAACTAAGTAGTCCAAAACAAAAGAGCTAAAGAAGTGATGGAGCCAAGATTTTACTGAAGAGCATCTGCTTTATTAAATTCCTTTGTCATCCTCCTCCTCTTCTATGTGCTTGTAGCAATTTGTGCCAGCTTCTCCTTCCATGCTGGGCTTCCCTGGTGGCTCAATGGTAAAGAATCCACCTGCAATGCATAGACATGATTTCAATGCCTGGGTGAGAAAGATCCCCTGGAATAGGACATGGCAATCCACTCCAGTATTCTTGATTGGAGAATCCCACGGACAGAGGAGTCTGATGGGCTACAGTCCATAAGGTCCCAAAGAGTCAGACACGACTAAAGCTACTAAGCACTCACACATGCTCTTTCTGTGCCATTGCCGTTATTGCACTCAAGGGTCAATGTCTGTGTATTTGACTGTCTGCCCCACTAGAAAATTGGAATCAAGAGAAAAAACTAATATTAAAACAGGTACCATTTTTCGAATATCTTCCATGTATTATAAAATTGTACCAGGAACTGTTCTCTGTGCTGGGAATACAGTGATGAACAAAACAGAAAAAGATTCTGTCCTTAAGGAATTTGCATTTTGGTAGAGAATGAGATCACAAAATTTACAAACTTATTTATACCGCATCAAGAGATGATAAGGACACAGATACAGGCAGGGTGTCCGATGTGGTGATGGAGGTGAATGGAAGTCTCTTCTGAGTCCTTCTAATTTATACTGAAACAGGAACCAAAGCTGTCAGCTAAGCATGAGTAGAAGGAGGAAGTGTGGGAAGACTGAGGACAGAGAACATGATAAACAGTCAGCTAGGGGAGCATGGGCAGAGAAGGCGATGGCGCCCCACTCCAGCACTCTTGCCTGGAAAATCCCATAGACGGAGGAGCCTGGTGGGCTGCAGTCCATGGGGTCGCAAAGAGTCGGACACGACTGAGCGACTTCACTTTCACTTTTCACTTTCATGCATTGGAGAAGGAAATGGCAACCCACTCCAGTATTCTTGCCTGGAGAGTCCCAGGGATGGGGGAGCCTGGTGGGCTGCCGTCTATGGGGTTGCACAGAGTCGGACACGACTGAAGCGACTTAGCAGCAGCAGCAGCAGCAGCAGCAGCAGCAGGGGAGTATGGGACAGAGTTAACTATAGACCAGGGAGTAAGCAATAAAATCGGTCATCACGGTATGTTTTCGTCCAGCCACGTTCAGCTGCTCTGGTTCAAGTGCAGTTGGGTGCACTAGTCAAGTTCTTTCAAGACACCATCTCATTTAAAATTTCCCACAATCCAGCCGATTATTTCCACCCTGTATTTTCAGTAAAGAAGTTGAACTGAGAGAATATGTCACTTTCTGAAGGTCACGCAGACAGAAAGTGTCAGAATTCTGACTTGAATCCAGATCTGTCGCCCTCAAACCTTTGACACAAAGTCCCTATCAAATTGGGCCTGCATCTCATTTCTACATAAGTATTCATACATTCTCAGTGACTAGCTTCGGAAATGAGGACTTGGCTGAGGGGCAGTTCTTACATGTTTTGGCTGACTGAAAAGTTAAGCTGAGTCAACAGACTTAAGACTGCCAAAACAAGGTTAATTCTCTTTAGGCTGCATGAGTAAAAACGTAGTAGCGAGCCTACTCTGTAGGTATGGCCAGAGTACACCTGTAGTAGTATGTCTGATTTGAGACACCCAGGCTGTTACAGGGCATCAGCAAACTTGAAAGCATCAACCAGAGGAGAGCAGAGAGGATGGTATGGGGCTTGGGAGCCATAAAACGTGAAAAATATGGGTGAGAAAGGGGCTATTTATTTAGCCTTGGAAAGAAAAACTCTGTTCAGGAACTGTCTTTATACCTTCTCCGAGACTGCCATATTCTGTGTGATTCTGCAGCATTGAGTTAGCGCCTCAAAGAAGGTGACAGAGGTAGACGTGGCTCTGTGTAAGGAAGAAGATTGTGTCATTTGGAGCCGGCTAGAACCAGAGTAGATTGCTCCGTACGGAGATGTGTGATGTGCAGTGAAAAGCCATGAAGAGGGTGTTCTACAACCTTTTCAGGGAAGTCAAAGGGGATACTTAAAATAATGACAGAGGGTAAAATTGAATTTTCGGTTTGCACTGCCAACTCAAAGGAAGTCTGAGATAATAATCTTCCTTCTTGACATCCTTTGGTGCTTGTTATCCTTCAACAAATTTTTTCTGAATATCCGGAGTTGAGTTCTTCGTGTAGTATCCCAGCTCTGACTTAAGATCAGCTGTGTGATGTTGCATCACTTACCTAAGATACTGATGCCTGTCTCATCTATACAATGGGAACAGTACTAGAACCTCTATTATGAGGTTGTTTAAGGATTACATTCATCACTCCATGTAAAGTGCTTAGAAAGTGCCTAGTAAGTGTGTTAGCTTCTGTTCTTGTAAATGTTTTTTACATTGCCCTTTAGTGCTCTTTCATAATTTCCTGTGTTTTTGTTTTTTCCAACTGTATGGTCACTCTTGTCATAGGGTTGCTGTGCTGCTAAGTCGCTTCAGTTATGTCTGACTCTGTGTGACCCCATAGACGGCAGCCCACCAGGCTCCCCCATCCCTGGGATTCTCTAGGCAAGAACACTGGAGTGGTTGCCATTTCCTTCTCCAATGCATGAAAGTGAAAAGTGAAAGTGAAGTCACTCAGTCGTGTCTGACTCCTAGCCACCCCATGGACTGCAGCCTACAAGGCCCCTCCATCCATGGGATTTTCCAAGCAAGAGTACTGGAGTGAGGTGCCATTGCCTTCTCCAGTCATAGGGCTGGATGTATATAATATACCAGGTACCTAATAGTCCAAAACACAAATGCATTTCTCTTCTTTCAAGCAACTTATAAACTTGTTTATACATTCTTAAGGAGACTTTTCAAGTTTGGTGAGATTATCACCTACAGGAAAGGTTTTATGGATTTCTCTATCTTTTAAAATGCTGAAGGGTGCTCAGATACTGTTTTCTTTTGGGTTGCTTCCAATTTCCATTCATCATTAGGAAATAAGCGAATATTTTTTTTCGGATACAGAACAGAGCAGTTTTCTGAAAATCTGTTGCATGCCAGCTCTGTGCTGTATACCAGGAGGAGAGAGTCAGGGGCAACGGCCAGGAGGAGATAAAGATAAATGACAGGGTCCCTATAGTTTGCAAGGACCTTGCAGTCTAGTGAGAGAGACAGAGATGAGGACCCACCTAACCCACGCTTGCTTACTTTTATACTTCACCTGTGACACCCACGTCTGTCCAGTGCATCCTAGCCTCAGTGACTTTGAGTTCCTCCAGTAAGCTAAGAGATCACCCCTCTTCCTATTGTCTTTCCTATTTGGACACTTTCTCTACCCTTTGCATGACTGACTTCTCTCACCCCTCAGGATGCAGCTTAAATAGCTTCTTTTCGGTTACACCTTTCTTATCTGCCATGTCTAAATAGGGTCTCCATCCCACTTCCAGTGATTTTTTTGTCAATATACCCTATTTGTTATGCTCATAGCACTTGCTACAATGTTTAGTTTTATTATTTATTTCTTTGCTTCTTATTTATTCACCTTTTCCCTCCCAAGGGCAGCGATCACATCTATTTTTATTCACTAACACATTCTCTTTCACATAGCCAAGGTTTTCAACAAACACGTACAGAGCAAATGAAAGATTCTTTCCCCACAGTGTGGTGAGCACTGGGACTGAGGGGTGTATGGTGCTAGGCACCACAGAAGACAGCCATCCTAGCCCAGACTTGCAGATGCCAAAGGAGCACATCGCAGAGGCTGTCACAGCTGCGCCAGTGCTCCTCAGCGCTCTTCTCATACATGCCAACAGCTTCCTATCCCAAGCCTGCCATGCTCCTGGAGGGTCCTCTCACCTAAGGGAGCCTGCTTGGCCAACACACAGGAAAGGCCAGGAAACCCAGGAATGAATCCCCAGAAACAGCTCTCAACCAATAAGCGGTGGCTGTCGATAGCCTAGGCATCTCAGCTTCCTTGGCTCTGGGTAGCATAACTCTGAATCTGAAGTATAGTCTACAGCATTGCCATGAGGTCCAGCAGTGCTGAGTCCTGGCTGCAAAACCCTAACCTGTTCACCTGAAACTATCACAACACTGTTATTTGGCTATATTCCAATATGAAATAAAAAGTTTTTTTTAAAAATCCATCCAGAGGCCTGCTTCCTCACCTCCTATTGGTGCCTCCTTAGTAAATTGTTTATTTGCTCAGTCATGTCTGACTGTTTGCAAACCCATGGATTGAAGAACGCCAGGCTTCTCTATCCTTCACCATCTCCCAGAGGTTGCTCAAACTCATGTCCATTGAGTTCATGATGCCATCCAACCATCTCATCCTTTGTTGCCCCCTTTTCCTCTAGCCCTCAATTTTTCCCAGCATCAGGGTCTTTTCTAATGAGTCAGCTCTTTGCATCAGGTGGCCAAAGTATTGGAGCTTCAGCATCAGTCCTTTCAATGAATATTCAGGAATGATTTCCTTTAGGATTGACTGGTTTGATCTCCTTGCTGTCCAAGGGACTCTCAAGAATCTTCTCCAGCCCAAAGTTCAAAAGCATCAGTTCTTTGGCACTTCATGGTCCAACTCTCACCTTAGTAAGTTGCTTGCATTCAAATCCTCATCTTAGGGTCAGCTTCTGGAAGATTTCAATCTAAAAGAGGACAAATGGCCAAGATCTTGAAAGGCAGGTTAAGTCACTAGACAAGAGACAAGGATGCCCTTTCCAAAAAGGGCAGTAAGTCCTTAGTGCAGAAAAGAGAATCAAAACCCTATTTCCACTCAGGGACCTTTCCTCTCCTGGGGGGTCAGATTTGGTTTCTGGCTGAAGTCCTACAAGATATCTACAGGAAAAGATAGTAAGCCATCAGCTGATCCTTAGCACATGAGATGAGCTGTTTCAGACAGTTGTTTCAGGCACAGTTCTGTACAGGTGAACAGAAGGTCCTAAATTCTTGAAATAGCACACTGTAACCCTGCACACTGCATTCATGAATCTTCAACTGAAGAGCTTCTTTGTGTCTTTTTCTTTTTTGAAAAACAAGTCAGGATTCAGGAATGTGAGGTTTAACCCTGAAAAGCAAGCCTTATACAAATGGTTCCTTGAAAGCCAGCATGTAGCCTGTGCATAAATTTTATGATGTGTGAAGCACATGTTCAAGGAAGTATTTATTAGTAAGGCCATAAGTTAAATTAGAAAGGGTGGTTCATGCCTTAAATATTCCGTCATTTTCCACACTGTTTATGTATCCAGACCCAAGTGTGAAATTTAAGTTTGCTTTCAATGTATTCACCTGACAAATGATTTCTTCTAGGCCAATGTGTTTTCACATGGTCCCCAGTGGTGAGGTTTTGTGGTTGGAGGAGATTGGGAAAATGCTTCTAAATTACCTTTTTAGCGTCAGAGTTTCTGTTCAGATATCATCAGATCTACACATAGATCATAGAATGATCCTATTGGTTGGATTTATTAAGGTGAAGTTTATATCTCCTGGAAAACTAGAGTATTTTATATTGAGGATGTTATGATGAATTTGGAAACTGGTTAGTCACAATGCTGTCCCTGAAATTACACTTGCCATTACCGAGTCTATCAGTAGCACATTAGGACACAGATTCTATGATGGGCTGTGGCCTTGGTCACTGATTTTTGCAAAGTGGCTGCCTAGGCCCACCAATGGAGAAGGCAATGGCACCCCACTCCAGTACTCTTGCCTGGAAAATCCTGTGGATGGAGGAGCCTGGTAGGCTGCAGTCCATGGGGTCGCTAAGAGTCAGACATGACTGAGTGACTTCACTTTCTCTTTTCACCTTCATGCATAGGAGAAGGAAATGGCAGCCCACTCCAGTGTTCTTGCCTGGAGAATCCCAGGGAAGGGGGAGCCTGGTGGGCTGCCGTCTATGGGGTCGCACAGAGTCGGACATGACTGAAGCGACATAGCAGCAGTAGCAGGCCCACCAAAATAGGAGCTATAGTTGGAGAACTATAAACTTTGTAGAACTTGAAAGGTACTGTGACCAACCGCTGATAGTAAAATCCTATGAATGTGAAATTATTTATAGTATAGATTGATGCTTATATTAACAGCCTTGCTTTATCTTTAGTCTTTATGTGAATATGGTTAACTTTCCACATGTAAAGAGTAACATTGATTGAAAGAATATAATTCATTTTCTATGAGTTAGATGAGAATATTGGATATTGTGTTTGTATGTCCATGTGTATTTGACAGCATGTGTGTTTTACTCTATAACAGGAAAATGACTCATGTAGAAACAAAAACTCATTAAAATATGCTATAAATATATTTCAGTGTATATAGTGTGTACCCTAAGCAGTCCTTCTTGAATCCACAAAATTTTCAAAATACAAAAGTTTTTAAAACATTTACATCTTGTGAAAGTGTTTTTTCCATCTCTATTTATTACATTTCCTTGCTACACAGTCACCAAAACTCTCTGGAAAGTGATAATGGCCTTAAGTAAAACCACTGGCAAGGATCACTGACTTATATTGGCATAAATTTTTTAAAAAGAAGCTAGCTGATTTTTAAGCCTTGGTTCATTTCACAAAAACAGTGAATAGCATGCTTTTGTAGAGTTGTGCCATGAAACTTAGTTGTAAAGTTTTTTCTGCATTGAAAGTCCTGACTGGGAGCCAAGGTTTATCTTTAAACACTCATGCTTGAACATGTCCAGACGAAGTGTTTCTAATTGTAACTTGCCCTGCTGTACTTTTCATCCAGAAAGTAGATTTTCCGTGTAAGGGATAGAGTAAGCTGTGAACATTCAGACACAGGACTTAAAAATACATGTGACAACAGTATTTCAAGGCATCAAATGTTTATTTTCTGTGTAGTTGCTAAAATTACAGACTTTGGAATAGTCACCTGAATTTGCTTAACTAGCTCTGCAAATCATTAGCTGCGAGACTCAGCTCTCTGTTCCCTTCTCTGTAGCATGGGAATACTAAAACCATCGTAACATTCCTATAAACCCTATGATGTATATTTATTATGGATTTTCAAAAAATAATGCATGGAGAGAACCTTGGACTGCAGCTAACTCTAGAAAGTATTCAGCAAATATCAATCGTTATATCATGTATTTTCTTAGTCTGCTATGAGCTATTCACTATACCAGACTCCTTGCATAAACTCATTGCATAGTTAACATATGACCTTCAAGGCAAATATTAGCATGGTTATTTTATAAATTAAGAGATGGAAAATCAGAGAAAAGACAAAGAAACAAGCTGGTAAGAGGCAATATGATGACTCAAGCTCAAGTCTCTTTCGCTCCATGTCCTTTATTCTATTCATGTGCTGTTTCATATAGTATCAAATACATGTGGCTATTTGAATTAAAGTTTGTGTGTGTGCGTGTGCTCAGTTGTGTCTGACTCTCTGCTAGTCCACGGACTGTAGCCCACCAGTCTCCTCTGTCCATAGAATTTTCCAGGCAAGAATCGTGGAGTGGGTTGAGATTTCCTACTCTAGGAGATCTTCCCAACCCAGGCACCAGACCTGTGTCTTTTGTGTCTCTTGCATTGGCAGGCGGATACTTTACCACAGTGCCACCTGGGAACCCCAAATCAAGTTTAAGTCAGTTAAATTAAATAAAGAAAAAAACTCAGTCCCTCAGTTCCACTATCCATATGCCAGGTCTCAATATCCACATATTGTTAGCAGCTATAGTACTGGATGGTACAGATAGAAAATAGTTCCAGCATCTCAGAAAGTTCTACTTGACAACGCTGCAGTCTGGACCTTACTATCTCTCCAGGCTGGTTTTCTCTCAACAGGACATGAGACTTTTCTTTTAAATATTATAACAAGGCTCATCAATAAATTACTTAACCCTTTGTAATAAAGACATCACACATTGCTGTAGATGACCATGTAGACCACAGCTAATCCATCTAGCAGTCTATACAGGAATGAAAAATTTGCCCTTGGCCAGATTATTACAGTGCCCAAGATCTGAGAACTCTCAGCCATAGTTTAGATGATCTTTCTATCCATTAATAAGGACCCATAGTGATGGGATACCCTAAAGCCAATATGAAAATCTCATCTACCTCTAATACTCTATGGACTTACAGTTTTCATTTGAAGCTCAATAAGCTTAAAGTTGTTTTCAATATTTTTTAAGATTCTAAATGTAGTCCACTTAGGTGTAAGGTTTGGAAAGAGGAGATAGTGATTTATCATTTTTGTCTTTAACACTGATATTTTGCCCCAAAATGTTTCTCTTTATGGGAAGCCAAATGACTTTTCTATCTAGGTAGCCAATAAGTAGTATTTATGACATTTATCACCTTCTTTTCACAGACCTTTATGATGGGTATCAAATATCATAATCTGGAGACTGTAAATGCAAAGGGCAAATAGGAGTGGCAAAGCAAAAACCCATAAAATCCAATATTCAAAAGTCAAGCAGATCTCCTCTTTGAATAGAAGCTCTTTCATATAAATCCAACTCTTGTTAGAGAGCAGAGTGGTATAGCTCAAGCATGCTGGGCTCATAAAAACCAGCTCTGTTTGATTTTAGCAGAAATACCTGAGGCATGAGGGACAGACATGGGGAACTTCACGTGTTTAAAAGAATCACTGGCATCATAGAAGAAGCATAATAAGGGATCAGAAGATCTGTTATCTCCACAGTATCTTGAATGTACTTCAACTATAGCATCCAACAAATTGTGTAATTTTGTTTGGTTTGTCACCTATGAGTCTGTCTAATCCATACTGTTGGAGGGGGCTTATCTTCACTATTTTACTGCTTTTATTTATTTTTTTATCAATTTTTATTATATTTGCTTTACAACATATTGTGTTTTAATGGTCAGCTTCCACATCCAAGTCTTCCATAATCAACGAGTTCCTGAAGACTTACTGCCTATCACAATGTCTCTCCATATAGTAAAATATTAGGCTTATTGAGGGCTTCCCTGGTGGTTAAGTTGGTAAAGAATCCACCCGCAATGCAGGAGACCCAGGTTCAATCCCAGGGTCAGGAAGATCCCTTTGAGAAGGAAATGGCAACCTACTCTAGTATTCTTGCCTGAGAAATCCCATGCACAGAAGGGCTTGGTGGGCTACAGTCCATGGGGTCACAGAGTCAGATACAACTTAGCAACTAAACCACTACCACCAAACACCACCATCAGGCTTATTGAAAAAATAAACCAACAAAAAAGTATTGGGTAGCTAATCGAATCAAGAAAGACCAATAATGTGTTTTACACCCTCCACTTCCCCAAAAAAATTATGATTATGATTATATTCCAAGTCATTCTAATCTCGTTATTACCACTTTAGCCAGCCTGCTCTGGCAAAACAACATGGCCCATCTTTTCCTCCCCGTGGACAGCTTTTGCTGACTCCCATGAACAAGTTGACCCCAGAGAAAGCTTCTTATCAGTTGAAATAAGAGAAAGGAGGGGCGGTTCCTACCATGCCAAACACCACCACCCTCCCCCCAACCCCCAGGGATAGGCATGGGCTGTTCTAACATATCATTCTCATTTTCTCTCTATTTGGAATTGAGTAATTTAACTTGGCTGTAAAAAATGCAAAGTATTTCAAGGCTATTTCTAAGCAATGTCCAGACAGAGAAGCTCTAAGGACATATGTATCAAGAACCATCCACAGCTAAACATTCTCTTGACAAAGTGCTATAGTGAATATCAGTCATGGGTCTTGCACAGTGGCAGGCAGAAAGCCTGAGTACACTGGCCTGGCTCCAAGGAAGAAGAGCTGGTCATTTGGGTATTTCTAACATGATTGAACTTTAGTCTGTTTCGTGATAGCTCAAAGGTCAGCTTCAATGAACTAGTTCCTTCTCTGAAGTTCTCATTGTATGTTAAAAGTCTTTTTAACACTGGTTTCTCATTTTTCATAATTCACAGAGTGTGAGTACTGGGGCTCAGAGTTCCAGCTGCCTACTCTGGATTTTGAAGATGTTTTAAAAGATGATGAGCAAGCATACAGGTGGCTCTGCAGCCTCAAGAAGGTTGGCATCGTGCGACTCACAGGAGCAGCTGATAAACGAGGAGAAGTTTTAAAACTCGGGAAAAGGATTGGTTTCCTTTATCTCACATTTTATGGGTGAGTTACCAAATAGTTGGTATTCTGCCATGACAGAGAGGGGACTCTTTTGATTGATGATATAAAAATGTCTACACTGTTTTGAACAGGAAGTAAAACGAGAGTCTAAAAAGTGGAATTTCTCTGAGCATGACTGGAATGACATCAGACACCAAAGATAGGGTAGTCAAAGGTGGAGGATTCTTTTGCTAAGGCCATCATAACCGAATATCACAGACTGGGTGGCTTAAACAGCTGAAGTTTATTTCCTCCCAGTTCTGAAGGCTGAAGTCCAAGATCAAGGTCTTGGCAGCTATGGGCTTCCAAGGTGATGCAATGGTAAAAAATCTACCTCCAGTGTAGGAGATGCAAGAGATTTGGGTTTGATCCCTGGGTTGGGAAGATCCTCTGGAGGAGGAAATGGCAACCCACTCCAGTATTCTTGCCTGGGAAATCCCATGGACAGAGGAGCCTGGTGGGCTACACTCCACAGAGTCACAAAGAGTCAGACACAACTGAGTGACTGAACACACACGTGCATTGGCAGGTGTGGTTCTTGGTGAACGCTCTCCTCCTGACTTGCGGTGGCCACTTTCTCACTGTATCTCCGTATGGCCTTTCCTCTGGGTATCTGTACTCTTGGTATCTCTTCCTCTTATAAGGACATTAGTCCTATTGGACTAGGGCTCCACCCTTGAGATTTCATTTAACCTGGAGTTCCCTGTCAGTCCAGTGATTAGGACTCCACACTCTCACTTCAGAGGGCCTGGACTCAATCCCTGGTCCAAAACAAAATCACCTCCTTAAAGGCTCTCACTCCAAATATAGTCACATTGAAGGTTAGCACTTCATCATATGAATTTGAGGAGGACACTATTCAGTCCATATCACGTGAGCTAGAAGACTATTTCTGCAACATGTTTTAAAAATATTCAGCTTTACAAAAGTGAAAGTTGATTAAGTTTTACCTCACAAAAGTTGGTGCAAAATTAAGCTGGGCCCTGAGGAAGTGAAACCAGCCAGCAGATGTGTTAGATAAAACTAACGAGCAGAAAATTAAGTCTATACACTTTAGCAAGTAACAGGAAATATTATAATCGATTTTAACTTTGGAACAAAAGGCCGTTTGCATAAGAACTGCCTGGAAGGTAACATTAATTATGGATAATAAAACACTAACAACAGGAAACACTTATCTGGAAATGGCATTCATTAGGGTAAGCCTGTCATTTGAGATGAATACACTTATTCCTGGGCTCAGAGTAGAGAGCACTAAAAGCGCAAAGGACCTTCAAAAGGCAAAGGTCGCAGGCTGGTAGCACACAGGCAGTATTCAGATGTGTTTTGTTTGGCCCACATAATGTTGAAAGAAAATGAAATTAGTCATCTCCCATCAAAAACTGGGAGAGTTTACATTAAATATGAGTTTGACTTTTCTTGAAAAATCAAATATAGCAACAACTGAGCTTAACCCCCTGCTTGCCAACAACCTGCAGGACATATTCAGTTCAGTTCAGTTGCGCAGTCGTGTCCGACTTTTTGCAACCCCATGAATCGCAGTACGCCAGGCCTCCCTGTCCATCACCAACTCCCGGAGTTCACTCAGACTCACGTCCATTGAGTCCATGATGCCATCCAGCCATCTCATCCTCGGTCATCCCTTTCTCCTCCTGCCCCCAATCCCTCCCAGCATCAGGGTCTTTTCCAATGAGTCAACTCTTCGCATAAGGTGGCCAAAGTACTGAAGCTTCAGTTTTAGCATCATTCCTTCCAAAGAAATCCCAGGGTTGATCTCCTTCAGAATGGACTGGTTGGATCTCCTTGCAGTCCAAGGGACTCTCAAGAGTCTTCTCCAACACCACAGTTCAAAAGCA
>SJXQ01000582.1:103438-116701 GCA_006408695.1 Aepyceros melampus | reverse complement strand
TCCTTCCAGTGAAGATTCAGGACTGATTTCCTTCAGAATGGACTGGTTGGATCTCCTTGCAGTCCAAGGAACTCTCAGTAGTCTTCTCCAACACCACAGTTCAAAAGCATCAATTCTTCGGCGCTCAGCCTTCTTCACAGTCCAACTCTCACATCCATACATGACCACAGGAAAAACCATAGCCTTGACTAGACGGACCTTAGTCGGCAAAGTAATGTCTCTGCTTTTGAATATACTATCTAGGTTGGTCATAACTTTTCTTCCAAGGAGTAAGCGCCTTTTAATTTCATGGCTGCAGTCACCATCTGCAGTGATTTTGGAGCCCAAAAAAAAACAAAATCTGACACTGTTTCTACTGTTTCCCCATCTATTTCCCATGAAGCGATGCAGGATATATATATATATATATATATATACATATATATGGCTGAATCCTGAAGTGAGCACATTCTCACACCCCAGTTTCACACATTCTGTCCCCACTCCTGCCTCAGACCTGCAAGGCCCTGCCAGTCTTTGACTTTGCCCCTAGGTCAGCGAATTGAGGGCAAGACCTCATCTGCAGGTAATCAGAAGGTCAAAAATCTCCCATCAGACTTCTCTGGTGGTACGGGGATGAGAATCTGCCTGCCAGTGCAGGGGACACATTTTTCGATCCCTGGCCCGGGAAGATCCCACAGCCCGTGGGCCACAGCTACTGAGCCTGCGCTCTAGAACCCGGGCACCGAAACTATGGAGCCACGTGCCTCATCTACTGACGCCTGTGTGCCCAAGGCTCGTGCTCCACAACAGGGAAGAAACTGCTGTGAGAAACACACGCATCACAACAAAGAGCAGCCCCCGCTCACTGTAACTATGGAAAAGCCCATGAACAGCAGTGAAAATCCAGAGCAGCCAAAAATAAAACAAATTTAAAAGTTTTTCAAATATTCAGTCCCCAGTGATTTGAACAAGTTTATTCATGGCAGAAGACTATCATGTTTAAGGCTGAATTACCTAGTCTCCATTCCTATCCCAGGAAGTTACTTTTACTATCAGCAAATTCGTTGTACAAATTTTTTTATCTGCTCTACATCTGCAAGAATTGAAGCTGCCTTTAGAGATAACTAACCAGGCATTTGAAAAGACTCTGATGCTGGGAGGGATTGGGGGCAGGAGGAGAAGGGGACAACAGAGGATGAGATGGCTGGATGGCATCACCGACTCGACGGACATGAGTTTGGGTGAATTCTGGGAGTTGGTGATGGACAGGGAGGCCTGGCGTGCTGCAATTCATGGGGTCGAAAACAGTCAGACATGACTGAGAGACTGAACTGAACTGAACTGAATCAGGCCTGACCCTGCTTCGCTTCTGAGATCAGATGAGATCGGGTGCATTCAGATGGTAAAGAGTCTGCTTGCAGGGTTCTATCCCTGGGTTGGGAAGATCCCCTAGAGAAGGAAATATTCTTGCCTGGAATTGCGCTCCAGTCTTCTTACCTGGAAAATCCCATGGATGGCAGAGCCTGGCAGGCTACAGTCCATTGGGTCGCAAAGAGTTAGACACAACAGAGCGACTTCATTTTAGAGATAACAGCAGTTAAAACAGACAAAGGAGAAAGAGTCTTGAAATTATTAACAGCTTCAACTGTATTATTTGTTCTTTATTTTTCACAACTTTTTGAAATAGATGTTATCTCTGAATTCCTTTTGGAAGCTGAGGCCCAGAGAATTAAGCTATACCCTCAAGGTCCTACAGATAGTAAATAAGGAACCAAAGCTAGAATCTGGGTCTGATCAAGCCCTGGGCTTCCTAATCTACCTCACTAGCAATAACAATATGAAGGAAGAACATGGAATAGATGCTTTCAGGCACTGGAGGTAAACAGACCACTTCAAACCAATCTTTTCTATGTTGTTTTACTTCATTTTTACTGGCTGACACCAGACTTTTGCATTGATGCCAACACATTTCATAATTTCATTACAGTGGCCAAATCTGGGGGCTCTGTTACGCTTGCCTAACTCCCTCCCCCATCCATCACACTAAGGTTTAGATTCTTGGTCCTGATTTATGGCTTGTGTTTTGTTTTGTTTGTCAAAGTCTTAATAACTCAGCCACGGATCTCATATTGAGCAATTTACTGGAATAAATACTAAAGGTTTGTTGTCCAAACAATCAGACTTCCTATTACTATTCCACTTCCTTTGTCCAAGATCTTTGCATCTGACCAAATTGTGTGTGTGCAAGGTCGTGTCCGACTCCACACGAGTCCCCTGTGGGCTGTAGCCTGCCAGGCTTCTCTGTCCATGGAATTCTCCAGGCAAGAATATTGGAGTGGGTTGCTGTGCCCTCCTCCAGGGGATTTTCCCAACCTAGGGATCGAACCTGCGTCTATTATATCCCCTGCACTGGCAGGCAGGTTTTTTACCACTAGTCAAACAAATCAGACTTCCTATTACTATTCCACTTCCTTTGTCCAAGATCTTTGCATCTGACCAAATTGTGTGTGTGCAAGGTCGTGTCCGACTCCACACGAGTCCCCTGTGGGCTGTAGCCTGCCAGGCTTCTCTGTCCATGGAATTCTCCAGGCAAGAATATTGGAGTGGGTTGCTGTGCCCTCCTCCAGGGGATTTTCCCAACCTAGGGATCGAACCTGCGTCTATTATATCCCCTGCATTGGCAGGCAGGTTTTTAACCACTAGTGGCACCTGGGATGCCCTGACCAAATAGGTTGCCTACTAAATCTCACCTTCAGCAGATTTCTTTCCTAAGTCTCTCCAACTATACCACACTCCAGGACATGCCTTTCTTTCTACTTTACTACTTCTTCCACTAATGATAACCAAAATCTCTTTTTTTGTTGTTGGTTTTTTTTTTTTTTGGTAATTTCTAATCCCCAACTTCAAGAAGTTACAGAAAACAGTTTTGCTGTTGCTGCTATTGTTGTTGTAGCTTAGATTTTGTTTGCTTATTTGCTTTGGGAGGGGGGCTGTCAACAAAATGAGAAAACTAATGTTTTCTCCAAAGTTATTTGCCTTTTCTATATTGAAGTTAGGGTAACATGAGATTTTTAAAAAGAAGAGATATTTAGGACAATGTTTCTCAACCAAGGCTGCACAGTGGAATAGCCAATTTAAAAAAGAAAAACAAACAAATATCTGAGTCCCATCTCCAGAGATTTTTTTTTTTTTAAAAAAAACAAGACTTGGATTTGACCTGGGTAGCAGGAATTTTGAAACTCAGCAGGTGATACTCATTTGCATCAAAGGTCTTAAGCCTCTGGTTGAGAGGAAGGGTAGTTCAAGAGAAGGCAGGTCTCAGTTGATATAGAGCTTGGGTTCTTTACTACCTCTGAATTCTCACAATTATGTAACTAAACAGAACTTGTCATGTTCTTCTTGATACTGTGGTAATGCCTGGACATGACTTAACTTTATAACATAATCAGTAGCTGCCTTATACAGGGTCTCTCCCTTTCATATCTTTATTTCTCTACCGGCCTTACTCTTGTTTGAAAAATAACTGGTTGGTGAGTGAACGGATAGAACAAATGAAAGCAATAAATAATGGAGATGAGGGGCTGCCAAAAGTCTGAGAGGGACAGAGAAAGGAAAATGGGGAGTGTTAAAGGTAAACTTTGCTTTCCAGGTAGATTTTTCAAGGGGCCTGGTTTCTACTTTTAAGCCTCTGGTTGAGAGGAAGGGTAGTTCAAGAGAAGGCAGGTCTCAGTTGATATAGAGCTTGGGTTCTTTACTACCTCTGAATTCTCACAATTATGTAACTAAACAGAACTTGTCATGTTCTTCTTGATACTGTGGTAATGCCTGGACATGACTTAACTTTATAACATAATCAGTAGCTGCCTTATACAGGGTCTCTCCCTTTCATATCTTTATTTCTCTACCGGCCTTACTCTTGTTTGAAAAATAACTGGTTGGTGAGTGAACGGATAGAACAAATGAAGGCAGTAAATAATGGAGATGAGGGGCTGCCAAAAGTGTGAAGGGACAGAGAAAGGAAAATGGGGAGTGTTAAAGGTAAACTTTGCTTTCCAGGTAGATTTTTCAAGGAGCCTGGTTTCTACTCTTACTCACATGCCAAAACCAATAATAGCTTGCTACTTCACACTTGCTTGCCTTGGGAAACTAATACCCACCTAGTAATTTTCCTTTCAAATAGAGTTACTAGTTCAGAAAATTTGAATTGCATGGGTCTAAACTAAGAATTATAGTATCTGATTTGGGGTTCTGACTGTCATCTCTATTCTTATATGATTGGCTGGATAAATCAAAACAGTAGATTCCAGAACTTTGTGTAGTCTTAGTATATAGCAGGCAAGGAATAAATATTTAATGAATAAATTCTCACCAGGTTTAAAAGAACTGTAAAGCAGTAGATGAATGCAATAATTATTAGAGGAGTTCATAATTATAAAATTATATTCATCTGAAACAAAATGGCCACAGCTTTGAGGGTAAAGCTTACATCATGTTCCACATGTGTATTTTCTCAGATACTTGTCATTTTTTTAACCGTGCGTTATCTAGATGATATTTTTTTCATGCAGCCGTGTGAAATGCTCAGTAACCTTACTGCCTTAATGATGAAATCTTTCCTGGGAGAAAAGAATAAGATTAGGTAAAGAAACTCCCATTGTCAGTTTTGTCAAATATATATACATGTGGAGCAGTATGTTAAAAGATAACATTTTCAGAGGATTTAAACCTTTGACTTGGGGCAACATAGTTTTTACAAAGTTAAGGTCAAAAACCTCATCCCATGTCCCTGACCCCCACCTCAAAGGAATAAAAATAGCTTTCTGGATCTTTTCTTTATTGAAGAAATTATATGAATTTTATGACATAATTTAACCCAATGGGAAATAGTCATTGTAAATTACATTCCACTGCCACTGTCAGGTTATAGAATAAAGCTTTCAAGGAAGCATCCCATAGAGCAAATCTGAAAATAAGTATAATCAATGAAAGAGAATGTCTTGGTTGGTGGTATTGTCCTACACATCCAGCAACAATTGAATACATTGCCGTGTGCAAAACACCACACCAGCATTTTGTTCTGAGCCAGATTTGGGTTTCTACTTATGCAAAATTATCTTTGGTGATTCTTGTATGTGGTGCTGGTGGTTTAGTCTCTCAGTTGTGCCCAGCTCTTGCGATCCCACGGACTGACTGTAGCCTTGCCAGCCTCCTCTGTCCATGGGATCCCCTAGGCAAGAATACTGGAGTGGGTTGACGTTTCCTTCTCCAATTCTTGTGTGTGGATGAATGTAAATAGTTGAGTTGACTTCATCTAGATAATGCAGAACGATAAGTGAAAGTCACTCAGTCGTGTCTGACTCTTTGTGACCCCATGGACTATAGAGTCCATATAATTCTCCAGGCCAGAGTACTGGAGTGGGTAGCCTTTCCCTTCTCCAGGAGATTTTCCCAACCCAGGGATTGAACCCAGGTCTCCCACATTGCAGGTGAATTCTTTACCAGCTGAGCCACAAGGGAAGCACATAGAACAATACATATCTCATAAAACCAAGGAGCTATCAAGGAGTCCTCGACTTTTGGCATTACAAATGAGGGAACAAGACAGGCAATATATGCCAACAGTAGTTAAAAGGTAGCACAGAGCTAAAGAATGGTGCTCTCCTGGTCTTCTGAAAGCATGGTGATGATGGGGTGATATTCAGCTATTAATATGCCAACTGGAGAGAAGGAAGCCAGGGCTCCTCAAAATTGCACAGGCTACCAGTGTATAAATAGGTGTGATATTAATACATACATATTTAATTACAACTGTATAAATCCGTACAGCTCCTTCTCCCCACCACAACCTAACTCAACATATATGCAAACCATTTTATCCACCAAAGAAGCTGGCAAGGGAACAGCTACAGCCATAGTTCTTTTCTCACTTTGCTAGGATTGCTTTCCCCCCTTCATGCTTCACCTTCCTTCTGGCATGCACCTCCCTCACTTTTCCATCTCCCTGCCTTAATCCTGTCTACAAACAGCCTGTTTCAAGTCTTCCTCTGTTTTGGGCTCCTTTTCGGGCTTCCGTGCCCTTCTTGCTTGGCCTCCTCATCTTTCTCTTCCTCTGCTCTAACCACCACTCTCCCTACATCTTCCCTTGCTCAGCAGCCTCTGCGGCTCTAGGGGAGAGAACCCCTTTCCCAGCCTCAGCTCTCCCAGCCCNTATTCTTTCATGTAGTGTTTCAGTTTTCTGGATTCATTAGAAGTAACTATATGTAAAAAACAAATTAGAAATAGGGATAATTATATTTTATGCTCATCATTTGGGGTCATATCCTTCTGGTACATATTGTCTGTGGGTGTGCTATTTTGATTTATTCTTTCCCTTTAAAAAATAAATATGAAACTGAAACTTAATCATTTCTATGTTGCTCATTTTTATTAAAAATTTGTTTTCTTAACTGTTAAAAGGGTATATGATTCAGAAACCTTTTGTAATTTATGGTTTTCTGCCAGATATCACAGTGATGTCTAATAATATTCTTTTTCTCCTTCTCCCAGTCCTTCTTTTTGCTTTCATCCAGATATTTTTCCTTTGTCCTTGTAATATTCAATTTAGGGTCTTTTTCTCAGAAGGGAGCTTTATCATGGAAGGGAGTTTGGTAAGTTTTTAGAGTTTATGGGGTCCAGACTATTCCAGCTCCTTACCATAGACCTCTTGTATTCAGCCATACTGGAATGTGAAAAATCTCTCCCAGACTTAATTGTCATTCTCAAATTGCCCCACTGCACTTTTCAGTGAATATGTTTGTGATTTGGGAATTTTCCAGATCCATCAGATATCTAGAAACTTCTTTCTGCTTCCTCCTACACAATTGCTGATACCATGTATTATGGCTTTGGAGGGTCCATCTTTATACCCTAATAGAATGAGATGTTTTTTTGTAAGACTTTGTAGGGCTATAAGAGAATCAGAAATATGAAGGGAAGCCAAGACCCACCATGGAGGAAATCCTCTTGGTCCAGCCCACTTGACATTCTCTCTCTCATCCTCTGATAGACCGTATTCTCTCCCTCCACTGGGCCTTCTCATAAGCTATTTTTTTCTGGCTGTGATGACCCTTATCAGTTCAGTTCAGTTCAGTTGCTCAGTTGTGTCTGACTCTTTGTAACCCCATAGACTGCAGCACGCCAGGCCTCCCTGTCCGTCACCAAGTCTTGGAGTTTACTCAAACTCACGTCCATCAAGTCAGTGATGCCATCCAACCATTGCATCCTCTGTCGTCCCCTTCTCCTCTCGCCTTCAGTCTTTCCCAGCATCAGGGTTATTCCAATGAGTCAGCTCTTCGCATCAGGTGGCAAAGTATTGGAGTTTCAGCTTCAACATCTGTCCTTCCAATGAACATTCAGGACTGATTTACTATAGGATGGACTGGTTGGATCTCCTTGCAGTCCAAGGGACTCTCAAGAGTCTTCTCCAACACCACAGTTCAAAAGTATCAATTCTTTGGTACTCAGCTTTCTTCACAGTCCAACTCTCACATCCATACATGACTATTGGAAAAACCATAGCCTTGATGAGATGGGCTTTTTTTTGGCAAAGTAATGTCTTTGCTTTTTACTATGCTGTCTAGGTTGATCATAACTTTCCTTCCAAGGAGTAAGCATCTTTTTATTTCATGGCTGCAGTCACCATCTGCAAAATGAGTCAGCTCTTCGCATCAGGTGGCAAAGTATTGGAGTTTCAGCTTCAACATCTGTCCTTCCAATGAACATTCAGGACTGATTTACTATAGGATGGACTGGTTGGATCTCCTTGCAGTCCAAGGGACTCTCAAGAGTCTTCTCCAACACCACAGTTCAAAAGTATCAATTCTTTGGTACTCAGCTTTCTTCACAGTCCAACTCTCACATCCATACATGACTATTGGAAAAACCATAGCCTTGATGAGATGGGCTTTTTTTTGGCAAAGTAATGTCTTTGCTTTTTACTATGCTGTCTAGGTTGATCATAACTTTCCTTCCAAGGAGTAAGCATCTTTTTATTTCATGGCTGCAGTCACCATCTGCAGTGATTTTGGAGTCCCCAAAAATAAAGTCTAACACTGTTTCCACTGTTTCTCCATCTATTTGCCATGAAGTGGTGTTGGAGAAGACTCTTGAGAGTCCCTTGGACTGCAAGGAGATCCAACCAGTCCATTCTGAAGGAGATCAGCCCTGGGATTTCTTTGGAAGAAATGATGATAAAGCTGAAACTCCAATACTTTGGCCACCTCATGCGAAGAGTTGACTNGTGGTGTTGGAGAAGACTCTTGAGAGTCCCTTGGACTGCAAGGAGATCCAACCAGTCCATTCTGAAGGAGATCAGCCCTGGGATTTCTTTGGAAGAAATGATGATAAAGCTGAAACTCCAATACTTTGGCCACCTCATGCGAAGAGTTGACTCATTGGAAAAGACTCTGATGCTGGGAGAGATAGGGGGCAGGGGGAGAAGGGGACGACAGAGGATGAGATGGCTGGATGGCATCACGGACTCCATGGACGTGAGTCTGAGTGAACTCCGGGAGTAGGTGACGGACAGGGAGGCCTGGCGTGCTGCGATTCATGGGGTTGCAAAGAGTCGGACACGACTGAGCAACTGAACTGAACTGAATGGGGCTGGATGCCATGATCTTTGTTTTCTGAATGTTGAGCTTTAAGCCAACATTTTCACTCTCCTCTTTCACTTTCATCAAGAGGCTCTTTAGTTCTTCTTCACTTTCTGCCATAAAGGTAGTGTCATCTGCATATCTGAGGTTATTGATATTTTTCCTGGCAGTCTTGATTCCAGCTTGTGCTTCATCCAGCCCAGCATTTCTCATGATGTACTCTGCATATAAGTTAAATAAGCAGGGTGACAATGTACAGCCTTGATGTACTCCTTTTCCTATTTGGAACCAGTCTGTTGCTCCATGTCCAGTTCTAACAACTGCTTCCTGACCTGCATACAGGTTTCTCAAGAGGCAGGTCAGGTGGTCTGCTATGCCCATCTCTTTCAGAATTTTCCACAGTTTACTGTGATCCACACAGTCAAAGGCTTTGGCATAGTCAATAAAGCAGAAATAGATGTTTTTCTGAAACTCTCTTGCCTTTTCCATGATCCAGCAGATGTAGACATATTGATCTCTGGACCCTCTGCCTTTTCTAAAACCAGCTTGAACATCTGGAAGTTCATGGTTCACATATTGCTGAAGCCTGGCTTGGAGAATTTTGAGCATTATTTTACTAGCATGTGAGATGAGTGCAATTGTGCAGTAGTTTGAGCATTCTTTGGCATTGCCTTTCTTTGGGATTGGAATGAAAACTGACCTTTTCCAGTCTTGTGGCCACTGCTGAGTTTTCCAAATTTGCTGGCCTATTGAGTGCAGCACTTTCACAGCATCATCTTTCAGGATTTGAAACAGCTCAACTGGAATTCCATCACCTCCACTAGCTTTGTTCATAGATGATCCTTATGCTTCTAGGTAAATCCTACCCAATTTTCATGTCTCTACTTGATGGTCATTTCTTTGCTTTCATAACATCTTGTAAGCTAACTTTGGAAGATAAATCACACTAATTTTTCTTCCCCATAGACTATCAGTTTCATGAGGTCCAAGTACCATATCTATTCAATTCTACATCTTCAGTTCCTGGCCAGTAGTATGTGCCTAATAAATAGTACTGGAAACGCAAGTAACTATAGGTCTAAAGAGTGACTGCATCCAGGAAGTCACATGTGGAAATGTCACAAATATAGTTAGAAATAATAAGTTGTAAGATATCCTTTGGATGGTTAACTATACAACTTTTTAGTTTATTTTAGCTAGAAGAACATTTTCCATGTTAAAATTTAAAAACAATACAGGACCATTATATTTTTGACCCAGTGGGATACATAATGGTGTTTCAAAAAGGGCATTCTTTCTTAATCTGACCAGAAGAACTTGCAGTATCAGAGGTTGTAGCTGCTAAGAACAATAAATGTAGGTGGCAGATTTAGAACATCCTTTCATATAAGTACTACTTCAAAAAAGAAAAAGATTACAAATGAATTCAGCTTGATCTTCCAAGTATGAGCCACTAACCAAAGAGTATAAATTCATCACCAAGAGTATAAAAAGAAAAATCTATCAAAAGCAAAATGTCAGCATTCTGTACATATTGAAGGATTCAAATTCATCACAAAACACTATTAATATTATGAAATACCATAGTATCTATGAATGGTCATTTAAATTAGAGTAGATCTAGTAAATCAGCACTCAGACCAATTCCATGAAATACTGTCTTAAAATCATGATTTTAATGTACAGAACCTTTTAACAAACTCTTGAATAGATGAAAGATATAAGGGAAAGTTCTAATTATTAATAAATGTTTAGAATGACATGAACAGCTCAGTGAAAAACATAAGTTTATTTAATGAAGTCTTTGGCAAAAACTTACCCCGTGGCTCAGACGGTAAAGTGTCTGTCTACAGTGCGGGAGACCTGTGTTCGATCCCTGGGTCGGGAAGACCCCCTGGAGAAGGAAATGGCAATCCACTCCAGTACTCTTGCCTGGAAAATTCCATGGACAGAGGAGCTTGGTAGGCTACAGTCCATGGGGTCGCAAAGAGTCAGACATGACTGAGCAACTTCACTTTCACTTTGGCAAGAACAGTATTATTCGTTCAGTGACAATTACCCGCCCCCGGCAATGCCAAGCAAGTCTATGCCGCTGGATCTAGATGCTTCACTGAGCCTGCTTCCCCAGCTTTAGAACAGTCTGGTCCTCCACTGCTGTTGCATCAAAACTCCTGATAATCTGCTTTAGTTGCTGCCTTACTTAGATCTGAAGAATATGTCACTAATGAGTGGTGCATTTGTAAATACACCCTAATCTCACTAAGGCCCACGAGTGGGCTTTTGAAAAATGCTTTCTACATAGGCCAATGGATCATGTTTGCATTTATTTCTGCTGTGTTTTATTGGAGATTTGGATTTGAAAAGGATAAGTGAAAGCTTAGAGTCATAGACAATCAGCAGCAGCCTTCCTGGCATGATTCATTTCTATAAGGAGGTTGAAAGGTAGATCAAATGACATTTCTAAGATTTTTCCAGACTTATGCTAAAACTATTAAGAGAATGTTTTATGCTTGGAACTGGCAAACTCCTTTCCTGGGATTTATCATTATGTGTGAGTGTAGACTTTTAGGCTATACATCCCATACCGTGCCTAAGACACTTAAGGGCTAAAAAATGTTTATTATCCCCTGCCAGTTAGCTCAGAGGGCTGGAGAAGTGCTCTGAAGAGGCCAAGTCACAAGCCTCATCTCTGTGGAAGCCAGTTAGTGTCAAAGAAAAGATCTGTTCCCTGGCTGAAGTTCACACCTTGAATCTCAGCCAGCTCTGGCCACAGAAAAACTTGGTTCCTCTACCCTTGGTCATAGAGCAATCAGGAAAGAGAATGTAGATGGATCAATGCAAAACCATCATCACTCTAGGGGAGAAAATCTAAATAAAGTCATTTCCTCCCGACAGTGTCAACAGCATCATCTTCTTAGAAGACCTTATGTCTTCTAAAACTTGATACAATTACTTTTTTTGTATCCTTAAATCCCTTACTACATGTTGGTTATTCTTGGAGTGCTGATGTTGACAATAGCCTAAATCTGTATTATATATGGGCCATGGAATGACATGAACTTCGTAGAGAACATGTATTTCTTGGCTATAGTCATGACGATATAATGGATTGCCTGACTCACACTTGAAATGAGCAGCAGCAGGCTATATATACCCTCTTCTCCTTTCACTAGGTCTCTTTCCAGTTCATGGCCACATGTAGATGACTTTTTAATCTTTAATGAAAGATACACCAGGATTTCCACCCTGAATTTAAATGAGAGAAAAAAAAAAGACCAAAATAGCTAATTTCATCCTCAATTTCAAAGAATGGGGAAGAAGCCCAACCTTTTCATTTCACATTTCCTTGCCTCAAATACCTCTCTCAGAAATTCACATTCTCCTTCCTTTATTTAATTCAGGTCTCTATGAAAATTTTCAGCTCTTTCTAGAGTACTTCCCAAAGCATCATTTCTACCATGATGTTCTTCTGGCTCCATTCTTTGTCTCCTTAACTTGCTTTATTTTCTTTATAGCACTTATCTCTACCTAATATTAGATTTGGTAATTACTTGTTTGTCCTTTTTGTTCCCAACTGTATTTCTAATGCTAAAACAATACCTGAAATCGAATAGATTTGCTCAATATATAGTTATTGAAAATGATTTGATGACTATAAACATAATGGCTTCCCTGGTGGCTCGGCTGGTAAAGAACCCACCTGCAATGCAGGAGACCTGGGTTCAGTCCTTGGGTTGGGAATATCCCCTGGAAAAGGGAACAGTTACCCACTCCAGTATTCTAGCCTGGAGAATTCCATGGACAGTATAGTCCATGGGGTCGCAAGAGTTGGACAAGATTAATCAACTTTCACTCACTTACTCATGAACATAATATAATAGGTGGACATTGTAACAACAATAAAATGGCATGTGTATATAGTGACCAGCTTTGGTTTATTTTGAGACACAGCTTCCTTCCAATTACCCATTGTTTCCATCTTCCAAGGAAAAATTGCTCAACCTCATTAGCCATAAGGATATTACAAAGCAATACCATGAGCTACCACTTCACACCCTAAGATAGTTATAATAATTTAACAACAACAACAAAAAAAAACAGAAAACAAGTACAGTGAGGATGTGGAGACACTGGAACCATCATACATTGCTGGTGACAATGTAAAATGGTTCAGCTGCTGTGGAAAACAATTTGGTGGTAGAACTGTATAAAAAAGATCTTCACGACCCAGATAATCACGATGGTGTGATCACTCACCTAGAGCCAGACATCCTGGAATGTAAAGTCAAGTGGGCCTTAGAAAGCATCACTATGAACAAAGCTAGTGGAGGTGATGGAATTCCAGTTGAGCTATTTCAAATCCTGAAAGATGATGCTGTGAAAGTGCTGCACTCAATATGCCAGCAAATTTGGAAATCTCAGCAGTGGCCACAGGACTGGAGAAGGTCAGTTTTCATTTCAATCCCAAAGAAAGGCAATGCCAAAGAATGCTCAAACTACTGCACAATTGCACTCATATTACATGCCAGTAAAGTAATTCTTAAAATTCTGCAAGCCAGGCTTCAGCTATACATGAAGCGTGAACTTCCAGATCTTCAAGCTGGTTTTAGAAAAGGCAGAGGAACCAGAGATCAAATTGCCAACATCC
>SJXQ01000582.1:0-103296 GCA_006408695.1 Aepyceros melampus | reverse complement strand
AGAGCCAACCAGTCCATCCTAAAGGAGATCAGTCTTGAGTGTTCATTAAAAGGACTGATATTGAAGCTGAAACTCCAGTACTTTGGCCACCTCATGTGAAGAGTTGACACATTTGAAAAGACCCTGATTCTAGGAAGGATTGGGCTTAGGAGGAGAAGGGGACAATAGAGGATGAGATGGTGGATGGCATCACCAACTCGATGGACATGAGTTTGAGTAAATTCTGGGAGTTGGTGATGCACAGGGAGGCCTGGCATGCTGTGGGTTCATCGGGTGGCAAAGAGTTGAACATGACTGAGCGACTGAACTGAACAAAAACTTAAAGATAGAAGTATGATATAACCCCATAATTCTACTCTTTCATATCACCCCTTCACAAATTGAGAATAGTTATTCAAATAAATGCATGTACCTGAAAATCCACATATTCATACCAAGACTATTCACAGTAACCAAAGAGTAGAAACACCACAAATGTCAATCAAATAATAAATGAATAAACACATTGTGATATATCCATACAACAGAATATTATTCAAGCATAAAAAAGAATGAAGTGCTGATACCTGCTACAACATAGATGAATCTCCAAAATATTATGTTAAGTGAAAGAAGCCAGGCCCATGAGTCACATGTATGATTCTATTTATATTAAATATACAAAAGTACTTAAATCCATAGAGATAGAAAGCAGGCGGGCATTTGCCAGAGACTGGGAAGAGGACAAAGTGGAAAGAATCTCCATAATGGGTGGTAGGTTTTAGTTTGGAGTGGTGGAAATGTTTTGAAACTATATAAACAGAGGCATTTGTTACCAGCATTGTAAATGTTCTAATGCCACTGAATGTCAATGAAGTTTTCATCTTAAAATGGCCATTTCATATTCTGTAAATTTTGCCTCAGTAATTCATGTTTTAAATGCATTAAGCTATTAAAAATGTAACCTACAATCCCACATGCGTGCATGCATGCCCAGTTACTCAGTCATGTCCAGCTCTTTGTGACCCCATGGACTGTAGCCCGCCAGCTCCTCTGTCCTTGGAATTTTCCAGACAAGAATACTGGAGAGGGTTGTCACTTCCTCCTCCAGGGGTAATTCCTGACCCAAGGATCAAACCCGTGTCTCCTGTGTCTCCTGCATTTGGCAGGAGGATTCTTTACCACTGAGCCACCTGGGAAACCCACGATCTCATATACACCTCTTTACAAACTCTGTACTCTTTTTTTGGAGAGGAGAAGTGAAGTGAGAAGCTGATTCTGAGAAGGCTACTTTGGACAAAGAAAGGTCAGACTCTTTTCCTGGCTCATAGTCATGATGGTAATTATTTCACGAGATGAAGTTTCCATTTCTCCCGTGTCTCACGTCCATTCTAACACGTTTCCCCTGGCTTAGTGACAGACTGCTTAAACATATGTTTCTTGTATTTTACAGACATACTTGGCAAGTGCAAGACAAAATCGATGCAAACAATGTGGCTTACACAACTGGGAAGCTGAGCTTTCATACTGATTATCCAGCCCTCCATCATCCACCTGGGGTAAGGTGAGCCTCAACATGTTTTCCACAAGGCAGGCCAAGGACCAGTATTCTCCTGTATTTTGAGCCTAGAAAATTGTATGTTTCACTAGCTAATTTGTCTTAATGTAGATCTTTCACCAAACACAATCCAAACTCACAAAATCTCTGTATCTAAATCTTGAACAGCCTCATATTCACAAGGGATAGAAGATTTCCATGTATTTTTTTTTTTTTTTACATTTGTTCATTTCTCCCTGGAAATAACTACTGGCACTTACTGCTTTGCCAAGACATTTTACCAGAGCAGTATATCTTGAGGTCTTTTTGAACATTTAACATTCCTTGGAGAGTTGAGAGAAAAAATAAAACCAGGGAACACAATATAGAGTTTTTCCCACAAAGTCACATGGCCACCATTCGTATCAGTTAACTATTGCAGTAAACAACAACAGCAACAAATGAGCAAACAAAACCACTCCATAACTTCCCAGCTTAAAAACAGCCATTGACTTATGGTTTTACAATTTCGCTATATTCAGCTACGTAGTTCTGCTGCTGCTGAGTCTGCAAGGGACTGGTTGACCTAGGTGGTGGCTGAGATGACTTGTCCCTGCCCATCTGATCTATCATCTTCCCACACACCAACACCCCCACCCGCGCCCCAGCTGGCCCAGGCTTATGCCTGCTACATAGCAGGTAGCAGGGTCTCCAGACAGCATGCTGAAACATACAAGGCCTCTTGAGACCCAGGCTAGAAATCAGCACAGTGTCATCTCTGCCATGTTTTCATGCTTTTTCGGTCAAAGGTTTTAGCCCAGACTCAAGGGGTGAGGAAGTACAGGCCACCTTTTGCGGGAGAAGCTGCAAATACATACCACAAAGGGGTGTGAATGCAAGAAGCAGAATAACTTTGGTTGTTTTGGGAAACCATCTACTCTCCCATCTATCCGATTCTTCATCAAGGAGGGAGATGTTCACCATGGAGCACAAATCCTCCAGATTTTCTGGAAGCCTCCCCATCTACTACCTTGTTACAACATTACCATTTTACTAAACAGCTGCATTTTCACAAAAGCATCATTTTGCTAAACCAAGAAATAAATGGTCAGAAAACTATCTTTGAGAAGAGATTTCGTTCCTATTTTTAGAGCTAAATGCAACTAAATGAAATACCCACACAGAAATTTGTATCTTCAAAGATAAATGAAGGTGGAAATTTGGGGTAATTCTCTAGCTAACGAAGGTGAAATGGGGGAAAATCAAAGTCCATCTGTGTTTTTCATCATATTAACTGGACACACTTCTCCATGCCTTTGTTATCCATTGTCGTCATCAGTATTAACTAAGCTAGTCTAGTATTTTGCTTCACCTGTTTCCAATTACTTTGTTGATTGTAAAATACCACATGATTTCTTTGAACTAAACACAACAGTGAAATGACCCTCAATAGTCACCTTTTCAGGAAGGGGTTGAGGGGAAGACACACAATGTGATTTGTTTTAAATGTGGCCCAGAAATTTTCTAAAACCCTAGGGGTTAAAAGCCAAACTATCATCTCAGTTCATTTGCCAAAGACAAGTTGGAGAAGTCAAAGGGAATAAAGTTCTTAAAATTAGACTAGAAAACTAGATTCTATTTGAAATTTTAAATTACCTGATTTTTTATGAATTTATGTTTTGTTTCAGGGTTAAAATTGAAAGCCTCCAGAAAAGTGATCAAATGACTTCATAAACATTCCTGAAGTATAAAGTTTGACATTTTCATTGTATTTTATATTATACGTTCTGTATTTTATATTCTTTCATAGCATTTTTACTTATATTGCTTTATTTGATGCCTCTTAGCATTCCTTCAAGGTAAATAGAAGCAGTCATGTCTTTTTTATGTTAAATGAAGGTGCCCAGCAGGGTTAAATACTTTCACAAGGTAATAGGGAACTTGAACTTTTGAAACAGGGCCTCCATCAACATTTTTTACCACATCATTGGGATCATGAGTTGGACTTTCTAATTACCACAATTTCTGTAACATGCTGACTATTTATAGACATTGTCATACATTACAAACACATGAAATACAGGAATTGAACCTTTTATTTCCATGTTATTTCAAAACTTAGCCCAGTACCTTAGATGTAATAGAGACTTAATAAATATGCTAAAAAGAAGTTTAAAATGCCACAAAGTTGTACCAATCTCTACCAGCAAGTGAAAGGTCCAACTCTAATAAACTGATAGATGTTTAAATAAAAAAATGATTCCTGAAATGTCTAGATTCTAGTAAAATCATGATTGAAATTCAGGTACCTGCTTGTGCTATTAAGTTTCCACTTTGGAATTATTCAAAGGTTTTTGAACCTAAGTTTGAGTTCTTTTATAGCAAATAGAATAAACCAATATTCTTTTCAGTACAGATGAAATGATCTGGATAATGAGTTACCTGTTGAGAGTCCAGTTTGATCAATTTCAATCACATGGGGCAGGATAAGGAGACATATCTTTAATGAAACACAGATGTTTCATTCACTGTCTCTGGGCCAAAAGTCACATGCTGCCAAAAAGTAACATTTAAAAGAAAATATTTTTGGTTCTGAATGACTTACATGACATCAAATTGGATTTTATACACACCAGGCATATATTTACCTTTTGAATGTGCAATGAAAGTGTTGTCTGGGTCCATCGTCTTTTTTCTTTCATATGATTGCATTAAAATGTACATATACAAAAGAAGATTATTAGTTGGCCTTGCCATATGAAAAAGCCATCAGTTGACCTTTGTTTCAAAGATTTATATTTGAAATATTCTGTGACTTCATTATGACAGAGTCTAAAAAGGATTTGAAGAACATAGATTCTACCACAGACCAAGTTATGTTATTGCTTTGCCTTCTTGGAGTTTGAGAGACTTGAGGTTGATATTTCCATTTCATCTTCTTTTTAATCATGCCACTTCACCCCTCATTGCCTTGGCAATGAGTCGATTTTCTACAATGACTTGGCCAGTTTGTGCACATATTTTCAATCTCAAAAAGAAGACATCAATTTAAGGATGAGCGATTATTCATTTAGGTCAGTTCTCTCATAATAGCAGAAAATGAGGTGTCATCAATCTAAAAATGGAAGTTTAAGTTTACAAAACACAACGCACACACCACACAATACTGAATTAGCAATAGTGCTATAAAGGGACTTCTCCCTTCACAGGAAAGGAACTTGCTGTCTGAGGATTTAAAGCACAAAGGCCAAGGTTTGAACACTAGTTTTGCCATATATTAGCAGAGTTCTTAGCAGCTGGCCAGTTTTTACACCGAAGTCCTAGTTTCTTCCTCTACAGCATGGAGATGAAATTATCAAATTCTAAGGACTGTTGCAGGGAACGAATAAATACGTACTTGTTGTTCAGTCACTCCATTGTGTTTGACTCTTTGGGACCCCAGGGACTGCAACACGCCAGGCTTCTGTGGCCTTCACTGTCTCCCAGAGTTTGCTTAAACTCATGTCCATTGAGTCAATGTTGCCATCCAACCATCTCATCCTCTGTCTCCTCCTTCTCCCCTAGCCCAACACCATAATTTAAGACCACATATATATTAATTTTGAATAGAACTTTTGTATGGTTTTGGAAGGAGGCAGGATTTCTCACAGCCACACATTGGCTGACACATTTCTCACTGACACATTTGGTGGTTTGTCTGAACACACATTCATTGTATATCTGTTAGGGATGAGGCACTCTGTGGGAGTCAAAGGAGAGTGGGGAATATTGTTTCTGCCCTCCAGGAGCTCACAGTTTACAAAGAGATGAACCAGAGGAGATTCTGTTCTAAAACAGCAGAATCAGCACCAGGGCAAGAGCTTCCTGAACAAACACAGATACCAGATGCTGCCTGGGTCATGCAGAATGGGGGCTATTCAGAGAAGAAGTGAACTAGTTTCTGAAGTTCTGAGATCAGTCAGGCACAGATTAGGGGCAGGCATTCCAGGCAGAGGGAGTGGCTTGCTGGCAGAGGGAGAGTAAAAAAGATAGAATATTCTTTTGGGGGGAAAAAAATCTGTCAACATTCATCATGTTCTATAATAATCTACACGGGGAAAGAATCTGAAAAAGAATGTATATATGTATATGTGTAATTGAGTCAGTTAGCTGTACACCGGAAATTAATACAACATTGTAAAATCAACTATACTCCAATATGAAATAAAAATTAATATAAAAAGTTAAAATTTTAGAAAAGGATTTTTATTTTAGATCTGCACTATCCAATACAGTAGACACTAGTCATCCAGGATTAAGTTGTAAATTAAACAAATTAAAATTAAATAAAGTTTAAAGTTAAGTTTCTCAGACAAACTAACCACATTTCATGTGCACAATACACATACAGGACTAGGGATGACTACATTGGGCTCATGAAAGAACATTTCCATCATCACAGAAAGTTCTAATGGGCAGCACTTGCCCTAGCAATCTTCAGAGTTACCCAAGCTAAATGATATTTTTCCCACTTACACTGGTATCCCCCTAGTCTGTGTATTTGATCATATTTGCTTCTTTCTTTGTACAAAAATTGTCAGACATTGGTTTTTATTTTTATTTCATGAAGAAGGAAGTTTTACAGCTGAAAAGTGTTAGTTTCTTTCTGTATAAAATCACAGTCTAAATTTAGGTATTCAAAATCACCCACCCATGCTGACTTACTAAAAGGAATCACATAACCAAGGAAAATAACTCCATTCAAAAGAATATTGTTTAAAATATTTAAACATTTAGCTTTCCAAAATGAAATCATGCATTTTTCTCTAAATCTTAGTAAAAGTAACTAACACTTACCATCCTTTTGGTTTCTCATTCCCACTATTTTTGGGGCTTATTCATCCTCATAGCCTCATTCTATCTCATTCCTTTATCATTATACTTGAACTACCTCCCTTGTGACTTGGACTTCCCTTGTGACTCAGGTGGTAAAGAATCCGCCTGCAATGCAGGAGACCTGGGTTTGATCCTTGGGTTGGGAAGATCCCCTGGAGAAGGGAAAAGCTACCCACTCCAGTATTCTGGCCTGGGAGAATTCCACGGACTGTGTAGTCCATGGAGTCGCAAAGAGTTGGACACGACTGAGTGACTTTCACTTTCACTGCATTAGATTCTCAAGTAGTTACTCTCCTACAAATTTCTCCCTTAAAAAATTGTGTCCCTTGTTAACACAACTGGACTAATAATTTTCAACTCAGTCTTGACTATACTATTTCCATATTCAAAAGCCTTTAACAATTCCTCTGTGCACAAGAAAGTCCAATCTTTCATCTGACATTCAAGACTTCCCCAAATTAGATCCCAAATTACTTTTCCAAGTGGATTACTATTTCTGGTTCTAACCCTCTACTGAAGCCAGATATTTTGAGACCCAGTGAAGTGTGTGTTTTTGCACACCCATCAACACTGCCAAGTGATTTGCTCTCGCTGTTCTAGTCTATGTATTCAAAATCTTATCCCTTTGACTTTACCCAAATTAAATTCCACTTCTTGTGTAAAGCCAACAGTAAGTGCTCACTCCCTACTGCTCTTATGATATGTTCCTTTTGTTTACAAACAAACATTATTTGATTGCATCCTTGTTTTAAACTGTAACACTATTTAACAGTAAACTTTTGATTTCAAGCAACTTTTTTCCCTAACCTCTTTCTCTGTTGACACGTGATGGATATAAAAGTATATTACCTTTATGAATCTTTCTTTAAAGCTGTCAAAAATGTAGGTGCATACCATTTTAAAACATGGTTCTCTGTTTCTATTTCTAGGTTCAGCTTCTGCACTGCATAAAGCAAACCGTTACTGGGGGTGAGTCAGAAATTGTAGATGGATTCAATGTATGCCAAAAGCTCAAGGAAAAAAATCCTCGAGCATTCCAGATTCTGTCCTCCACCTTCGTGGACTTTACAGACATTGGAGTGGATTACTGTGATTTCTCTGTACAATCCAAACACAAAATTATAGAGTAAGTACTCTTTCTAAGTCTCTCATCTCAATAAAACAGTTGACAGCAAAAGCTTCATTAACCTAAAGCTTAAACAGAAAAATCCAATACACTTCTGTGTAATATAAAGCTTTGCTTTATATTAACTGTTTAGCCCAGTTCTTGAATGAAGGAGGAAAAAAAGAACCCTGTCACCAGTAAAAAAAAAAAAAAAAAATGAAACTCCATGAAATCTCTGTTCTTAATCAATATAAGTAATTAAGACTTCATGTATTCTTCATTTTTAAACTATAAATTCTGCATAGTTATAATCAGTGTGATTGTGATTATACTAATCAGGACCCTTTCAGAAGTGAAAGACTATAACTCAAACTTGGATAGTCTAGCAGCTGAAAAGTATTGTCTGATATTGACCTTTTATTTTTTCCTTCACCTCTTAGCCAACACATCCAAAAATGAAGTGTTGGCTTCATTTTTAAAAACAATCAGTAGAAACTCCAAATTTTCATTGTCCTTAGAGCTGGTAATGACAGCACACAGAAAATACTTATTTTCCAGTAGCTACAGCAAAGATGCAGACTTGCTGCCCAGAATGTGTTTAAATCTATCCTGGAAGAATCACCCTGGCTAGGAAGTCAGAGAATTCTGATTGGCTGTCCCTGGATCACACGTTCATCTCCAAAGAAGGTCAGCCTCAACTGAACCACAAGGGCGGAGAAAGAAACAATAACATCTCCCCAGATTGATGCCAAAAAATCATATGTTCCCTACACAGAACTTTTTATGTTCCTTTTTTGTTTAGCATTATTTCATAAGAGAGTATCTACAAAGGCCATGCGTGTATCCTTTCATTTGAGAATTATCCTACATTGTTTTTCTAGGACATATTTGATTTAATCTGACCTTCATGAATTTTGAGGTGCTCCAATCTTACAATTGAGTTTGTATTTTTCTTTTAGGAAAAATAACCAAATAATATGAAATAAACTCTTTTAATAAATAATCAAATCCCCAATATACTAACTCAGCTTTCTTAAATATACACATGGTCATCATTTATTCATTCAACAAATATTTATTGAGGCCATTCACTCTTGTTGGTGCATGGGATACATTGGTAAACAAAACACTTTCCTGTCCTCATGAAGCTTACTTACTAATGTGGGAGAGGAGAATTAGAAATTTTTTAAATAAATGAGGAAATTGAAATGAATATTAAGATATTTTAAGTGCTTAAGAAACAAAGAAAAGTCAGGTAGGTTAGGAGAGTCTAAGAGCCAAAGACTTAGGGAGGATGAAATTTGTATCATTAAACAGTGTTTCAGTTGAACTCCAATACTTTGGCCACCTTCTGCAAAGAGCTGACTCATTTGAAAAGCCCTTGATGTTGGGAAAGATTGAGGGCAGGGGGAGAAGGGGATACAGAGGATGAGATGGTTGGATGGCATTACCAACTCAATGAACATGAGTTTGGGTAAACTCAGGGAGTTGGTGATGGACAGGGAAACCTGACATGCTGTGGTCCATGGGGTCACAAAGAGTTGGACATGACTGAGCGACTGAACTGAATTGAACTGAAATAGCGTTTCAAGAACAAGCTTTACTGAGTAGGTGATACTTGAGCAAAACTTAAGAGTAAGGGAGTTTGTCCAGACGATAAGCAGTTTCCAGAAACAGCTAGAGCAAAGATCCTAGGATGACCCTAAAAGATGCTTGGTGTGGTCAAGGAACCACAAGAAGCCACTCTGTGGGGCAGTGTTAAGAGAGGAGGCCAGATGGTTTTCAGTTCATATAGAGCTGTGTTAACCATCATAAGGACACTGCTTTCACTTTTAGTGAAAGATTTTGACCAAAAGAGAGACATCTATAGTCATATAAAGTTATTTACATTTTTAGCAGATCACCCTGGCTGCTGTGCTCAATATAGTGTATGAGAACAAGGGCAGGAATAAGAAGTCCAGCTAAGGAGCTCCTACGGGACTGCAGGTCAGAGCCGAGGGTACCTCGAACATAAGTGGTCCTGGTGGTGACAGCAGCAGTGTGGAGAAGAGTCCTCTTTGGGATATATTTTTGCATATTTAAGCAGCATATTTCCCTGAAATATTGGATGAAAGGTCTGAGAGGAAGACAGACTTAAAAAATTAAATCCTGGTCCGAAGTAACATTATCTAAGAGGTCAGTCATCGAGAATGGAAAAGGAAGGAATAACTCTCAAGATTCCTAGGTTTAACATGATAGTTTTAAATATTTAAAAGACCATTGCAAATTATCATTTTGTTGTGACACAATATGATTATAGATTCTGCAAGGCTAGTGAATAGAGGCAAAAAAAAAAAAAACTTGGCTATTGAGTGAGGTTAACCAAATAGCCATCATCTGAATCATAATTTGGCTTTGTTATTTTTTTTTTGTAGTGAAATTCCAGAATTTGGTCATTATCAAGCTCTCAGAGATATCCCTAGAGAATATCAAGTTTTAACATTAATTCACTTAAAATGTGTTTTTAACAACAGGAGATGAAACAGAGTTTTCAGTTAATCAAGGGTTTCAATACCCTGATTGTTCGGGTTAATCTTCCTAGTGGTTAAATCTTTACACTCTTTTGAGTTACTTATTTCCTATTTAATACAAAAAGATCTTGGAGGCTGCTGAGAAAGTTAAGTATCACGCAGTACAATAAAAAATAAAGAAAGAAACCAGGACAAAAATAATAATGGTAATTCAAAAATAATAATATTGGTCGATTAAGCTATGGCAGTATCACCAAGTGGTTACAAATCCAGTCACATGAACACAACTCCTTCTCTTGTTATCTGTGTGCCATTGGTCAAATGACTTATGCTTGCTAAGCCACAAAAAGGAATAATTGTCAGTAAAAAGAAAAGAAGGAGTAATATGAATACCTGTCCTGGGCTGTGCTTAGTCACTCAGTGGTGTCTGACTCTTTGAGACCCAATGAACTGTAGCCTGCTAGGCTCCTCTGTCTATGGGGATTCTCCAGGCAAGAATACTGGAGTGGGTTGCCATGCCCTCCTCCAGGGGATCCTCCCAACCCAGGGACTGAACCCAGGTCTCCCACATTTCTGGTGGATTCTTTACCACCTGAGCCACCAGGGAAGTCCAAGTATACTGGAGTGGATAGTCTATCCTTCTCCAGGGAAACTTCCTGACCTAGGAATCGAACCAAGGTCTCCTGCACTGCAGGTGGATTCTTTTCCAGCTAAGCTACCTAGGAAGCCAGAGTTAATACCTACCACATAACATTTGCAGTGGAAATTATAGAGAAAATATACAGACAGCACTGTCACAATGCCTGACTCAGAAAGAGCAGAATAAATTTTAGCGAGCTATCCTTTTCATAATCCAATCTATTTACTGATGATAGATTTTAATTTCAGCTCTGAGTTTCTAATGACCAAAGCAAGACAAGAAAATAATGAATTTGCAAGATGCTCTTAGGATATAAAATTTTCTTGCATAAAACGTGATGTGGTAGGCAAGACCATAGTAATAGTCTCACAACACATTCACATCATATCTCTCTCAATGAGAAATAATATTTTAACTAATGAAGAGAATCTTAAGCACCACACTTGAATTACAGGAGATGATTCCCCAGTCTTCACTGGGCTCTTTTATGGGCATCACTGATGAGGTTTTGCATTTACTAGTTTGCAGTCAAGATGTTGCTGATTTATGTTTAAATGCTTGTCCTGCATGCATAGCTAGCATATAGATGGTTATTCCCCGCTTTGGGGCTTTCACCCTTTCTCAGCATATAAAAAGATGTCCTCTTCATTAAAGGGAACTGAAATGCAAAAGTTGGAAGTCAAGAGCTACCTGGACTAACAGGCAAATTTGGCCTTGGAGTACAAATGAAGTAGGTCAAAGGCTAAGAGAGTTTTGCCAAGAGAACACACTGGTCATCAGTTCAGTTCAGTCGCTCAGTCGTGTCCGACTCTTGGCAACCCCATGAATCGCAGTACGCCAGGCCTCCCTGTCCATCACCAACTCCCAGAGTTCACTCAGACTCATGTCCATTGAGTCCGTGATGCCATCCAGCCATCTCATCCTCAGTCGTCCCCTTCTCCTCCTGCCCCCAATCCCTCCCAGCATCAGGGTCTTTTCCAATGAGTCAACTCTTCGCATAAGGTGCCCAAAGTACTGGAGCTTCAGTTTTAGCATCATTCCTTCCAAAGAAATCCCAGGGTTGATCTCCTTCAGAATGGACTGGTTGGATCTCCTTGCAGTCCAAGGGACTCTCAAGAGTCTTCTCCAACACCACAGTTCAAAAGCATCAATTCTTCTGCGCTCAGCCTTCTTCACAGTCCAACTCTCACATCCATACATGACCACAGGAAAAACCATAGCCTTGACTAGACGGACCTTGGTCGGCAAAGTAATGTCTCTGCTTTTGAATATACTATCTAGGTTGGTCATAACTTTTCTTCCAAGGAGTAAGCATCTTTTAATTTCATGGCTGCAGTCACCATCTGCAGTGATTTTGGAGCCCAAAAAACAAAGTCTGACACTGTTTCTACTGTTTCCCTATCTATTTCCCATGAAGTGATGGGGCCAGATGCCATGATCTTCGTTTTCTGAATGTTGAGCTTTAAGCCACATAGAAAACACCTTTTCCAACAACACAAGAGAAGACTCTACACATGGACATAACCAGATGGTCAATACCGAAATCAGATTGATCATATTCTTTGCAGCCAAAGACGGAGATGCTCTATACAGTCAGCAAAAACAAGACCGGGAGCTGACTAGGCTCAGATCATGAGTTCCTTATTGTTAAATGCACACTTAAACTGAAGAAAGTAGGGAAAACCACTAGACCATTCAGGTATGACCTAAATCAAATCCCGTACAATTATACAGCAGAAGTGACAAATAGATTCAAGGGATTAGATCTGATAGACAGAGTGCCTAAAGAACTATGGAATGGATGGAGATTCAGGACATTGTATGGGGGCAAGGATCAAGATGATTCCCAAGAAAAAGAAATGCACAAAGGCAAAATAGTTGTCTGAGAAGGCCTTACAAATAGCTGAGATAAGAAGAGAAGCTAAAGGCAAAGGAGAAAAGGAAAAATATACCCATTTGAATGCAGAGTTCCAAAGAATAGCAAGGAGAGATAAGAAAGCCTTCCTCAGTGATCAATGCAAAGAAATAGAGGAAACCAATAGAATGGGAAAGACTAGAGATCTTCCAGAAAATTAGAGATACCAAGGGAACATTTCATGCAAAGAAGGGCACAATAAAAGGCAGAAATTGTATGGACCTAACAGAAGCAGAAGATATTAAAAAGAGGTGGCAAGAATACACAGAACTATACAAAAAAAATCTTCATGATCCAGATAACCACAAAGGTGTGATCACTCACCTAGAGCCAGACATCCTGGAACAAAAGGCAAGTGGGACTTAGGAAGCATCACTATGAACAAAGCTAGTGGAGATGATGAAATTTCAGTTGAGCTATATCAAATCCTGAAACATGATGCTTGAAAGTGCTGCACTCAATATTCCAGCAAATTTGGAAAACTCAGCAGTGGCCACAGGACTGGAAAAGGTCAATTTCATCCCAGTCCCAAAGAAAGGTAATGCCAAAGAATGTTCAAACAACCACACAATTGCACTCATCTCACAGACTTGCAAAGTGATGCTCAAAATTCTCCAAGCCAGGCTTCAACAGTATGTGAACCGTAAACTTCCAGATGTTCAAGCTGGATTTAGAAAAGGTAGAGGAACCAGAGATCAAATTTCCAACATCCGCTGGATCATCAAAAAACAAGAGTTCCAGAAACACATCTATTTTTGCTTTATTGACTATGCCAAAACCTTTGACTGTGTGGATCACAACCAACTGTGGAAAATTCTGAAAAAGATGGGCATACCAGACCACCTGACCTGCCTTTTGAGAAACCTGTATGCAGGTCAAAAAGCAACAATTAGAACTGGACATGGAACAGCAGACTGGTTTCAGTCAGGAAAGGAGTACGTCAAGGCTGTATATTGTCACGCTGCTTATTTAACTTATATGCAGAGTACATCATGAGAAACGCTGGGCTGAAGGAAGCACAAGCTGGAATCAAGATTTCCAGGAGAAATATCAATAACCCCAGATACACAGATGACTCCACCCTTATGGAAGAAAGCAAAGAAGAACTAAAGGGCCTCTTGATGAAAGTGAAAGAGGAGAGTGAAAAAGTTGGCTTAAAACTCAACATTCAGAAAACTAAGATCATGGCATCCAGTCTCATCACTTTATGGCAAATTGGTGGGGAAACAATGGAAACAGTGTCAGACTTTATTTCTGGGGCTCCAAAATCACTGTAGATGGTGACTGCAGCCATGAAATTAAAAGACGCCTGCTCCTTGAAAGAAAAGCTATGATCAACCTAGACAGCATGTTAAATAGCAGAGACATTACTTTACCACAAAGGTCCATCTAGTCAAAGCTCTGGTTTTTCCAGTAGTCACTTATGGATGTGAGAATTGGACCATAAAGAAAGCTGAGCACCAAAGAATTGATGCTTTTGAACTGTGGTGTTGCAGAGGGCTCTTGAGTGTCCCTTGGACTGCAAGGAGATCCAACCAGTCCATCCTAAAGGAAATCAGTCCTGAATATTTATTGGAAGGACTGATGTTGATGCTGAAACTCCAATATTTTGCCACTTGATGCAAAGAACCGACTCACTGGGAAAGCCCTGATGCTGGGAAATATTGAAGGCAGGAGGAGAAGGGGATGACAGAGGATGAGATGGTTGGATGGCATCACCGATGCAATGGACATGAGTTTGGGTAGGCTCTGGAGTTGGTGATGGACAGAGAAGCCTGGTGTGCTGCAGCCCATGGGGTCGCAAAAGGTTGGACACGAATGAGTGACTGAACTGAACTGAACAGCATATAATCCTGCATCAAGACTTTCTTTTCATCTTCTTTTTTTACATACAGCATACCCTGCTTACTAAGGTCCAATTTTGCATTTTAAGTTGATCCTCATGATGCCGAGCACACACCTTGTCTAACATTCTTCCATCCTCAGAAAAACATCTTCTCTGCATCTCACAACTAAATTTACTTTCTATTTCCCCTCAGGTCATTTCTTAGAAGGTTAAGAAACAAACTTGTGACTTATTTTCTCATATAGAAAGTAAACATCAGGTTAAAAGAAGCAGAGACTGTACTACACAGAGAGAGAAAGAGGAATTGATTATTTTTGCCCACATGTATGAACTCTTAGGGGCTTCCTCAGGTGGCGCTACTAGTAAAGAATCCACCTGCCAATGCAGGCAACACAGGAGATGTGAGTTCGATCCCTGTGTTGCCAAGATGCCCTGAAGGAGGAAATGGTGACCCACTCCAGTACTTTTGGTGGAAGAATCCCAAGGACAGAGGAGCCTGGCGGGCTGTAATCCATGGAGTCGCAAAGAGTCAGACACAACTGAGCATGTGAGCAAAAGATGAACTCTTAGAAATGAAAGCTTAATACAATGTACCATGAAATACACAATTCTGATTTCATTGAGTATCCCATGGTACATTGTGTTAGTGGAAAAAGAAACAAATCAGCAGAGTGGCTGGGATGGAAGAGTCCCAAGGGAAGTTTCAAAGATGTAACATCCTTGTCAGTGACACAAAGGATGATGCAAAGGCTGTCATTGTTATGTGTGCTTAGCTGCTCAGTCATGTCCGATTCTTTGCAACCTCAGGGACTGTAGCCTGCCAGGCTCCTCTGTCCACGGGGATTCTCCAGGCAAGAACACTGGAGTGGGTTGCCATGCCCTCCTCCAGGGGATCTTCCCAACCCAGGGATCGAACCCGGGTCTCCCTATTGCAGGCAGATTCTTTGCCATCTGAGCCACCAGTGAAGTCTGTCAGGGCTTTTTTATAGGCACAGAAAATAATGCAAGGGGAGGGGCAGGGATGTGTGTCAGGAAGAGTTAGGCTAGAATTTTAAAGATAAAGTGAAAAGGCAAAATGTCCTCAGAAACTGAAAGGAGTCTGAAACCAGCAGTATGAACACATCAATCAAAAGGTCTCAAGCTCTACGCTTTGTATCACTCAAACCTGAAGATCCACGGTCTCTTCTGCTGACTGCCCTCTTCCTTCATTCTTTGTTCATGAAGCTACAAACTGCAGGCTATAAAGCATTCTCTATCTATGTGGAAAAGTTGGGGCAGCAGGGAAGAGCACTTCACTGCTTATTTAGTCATATTTGTATTTTTATTAATATATATATATTAATTCAAGTTCTAAGAGCCTTTTTTGAAAACCTGTTTCTTTCTTACACTTTCTTTCCTTATATGGGTTCAACAGGTAGTTTTCAGTCACTACTCAATTAGCAAAGAGTTGCTGTTAATGACTATTTCTAAGATTTTATCATTCAGTTCAGTTCAGTTGCTCAGTCGTGTCCGATTCTTTGTGACCGATGGACTGCAGCACACCAGGCTTCCCTGTCCATCACCAACTCTTGGAGCTTGCTCATACTCATGTCCATTGAATTGGTGGTGCCCATCCAACCATCTCATCTTCTGCCATTCCCTTCTCCTCCTGCCTTCAATCTTTCCCAGCATCAGAGTCTTTTCAAATGAGTCACTTCTTCACATCAGGTGACCAAAGTACTGGAGCTTCAGCTTCAACATCAGTCCTCCCAATGAATATTCAGGACTAATTTCCTTTAGGATGGACTGGTTGGATCTCCTTGCTGTCCAAGGGACTCTCAAGAGTCTTCTCCAACACCACAGTTCAAAAGCATCAATTCTTTGGCACTCAGCTTTCTTTATGGTCCAACTCTCACATCCATACATGACTACTGGAAAAAGACTACATAGCTTTGACTAGACAGAGCTTTATCATTATACTTGCCATTGGCTCACAGGATTGACTATTAATCTGAGATACAAAGTGTGGGGACCAGGTAGCCATACTTTGTATACCACTGGTTCTCTCTGTGTGAGGAGCCAGCCAAGGGTAATCTAGACCCCAAATCAGTGTCACCAAGCCCTGGAACATGTACCAGAGTCTGTTCCATTTGACCCATCAGTCAGCTATTGGCTCACATTACCACCTCCTAAGCTGACCAAGGAGTAATTCTTGGCACTTCATTACCATCCTTGAGCACCTTCAGTTTTTCTCTATCTGTCCTCTTTCTACCTAAAGAAAAGATAAAGTTGGTTGCTATTTTAGAACTGGCTAAAAGTCCATCTTCCTAATAAGCTAAAAAAGTTTTTTCTTCCTTTGTCTCTGTGTCTAAACAATGCTCATACCTTGCTAATTATAACCAACAAACAAATTTAGAAATGTTATTTCTTACATTAAAAACAATATTATGTTATATTGTCATGATCATGATTTCCAGTCTAAGAAATACTATAGAGATCACAATATTAGAATCTCTCAAGGTACTCAGAAGACCTTGGTACTCTCCAAAGGTACTAAAACATATACAAAGTTACATATGCAACAAATATTTATTAACTGCCTATTATGCCCAGGCTCTATTTAAGTGCTGGGAATGCAACATTAAGTGAAATACAGTATCAGTCTTCTTGAAGCCTATTCACTGAGGTAGTTAACATAGATGGAAAGATCCAAAGAATGTACTTCCAGCTAGACTCTACTTTCTCTGTGCCTTGGTTCCCCCATCTACAAATTAGGGATTGAATTAAAACAGATTATTTCAAGCTTTTAAAAAAAACAAGTCTTTCTTCCCAATAATGCTCCAATAAAATCATACTTAAAACCCCAATAGATAAAACATGTAAGTTGACTGATCTATGAATTATAACATAGAAATATTTTAATATGTAAAAGCTACTCTTTTTCAAAGAATGAATTAATTTTCCTAACAAATAAAAATTTTAACTTAAATTTTCAGAAACATTTATTTTGAAATAATTTGAATCATTCTGGCACTTTGGTGGTAAGATTTCCAAAAACACTTGCCAAATGAATAAATGAAAAACCAATGAATACTTTGTATCACAGATAACCTTAATATTTTCTGTACATGTGTTTGGATTCTTTAATACTGTATTTCAGAAACATCATCTAAGATGAAATGACCCTTACAAATGTAAATAGATACTTCATGACTTCTATATTTTAACTTCTTCTCTTTGAAAAACAGATTAGATGATAAAGATCAAGTGGTTCGTATCAACTTCAATAATGCAACTAGAGACACAATATTTGATGTACCTGTCGAGAGAGTTCAGCCTTTCTACGCTGCTCTGAAGGAGTTTGTTGACCTCATGAACTGTAAAGATTTCAAGTTCACTTTCAAGATGAATCCAGGTCAGTGAACACACCTCCTCAAACAACTGAAAGAATGGGTTTTCTTTAATCTTAAGCATTGAGCACAGTATCTAGAGCAGTTTTTCTCAGACGAGGCATGTGGAACGATTTACAACAGAGTCTTGGTGTATAGCCAGCTTGCTTAAATAGCAGACTTCTGGCTCCTACCCTGGCTCTAAATTGACTTTAAAATACTCATTCTTAAATAAGCTCCTAGGTAATCCTTAAACACATCAAAATTTAATAACCTCTAACATAAAGAATAAATACTGAAAGACAAGCTACAGGCCAAATAAAATCTCATATCTGATACGAAGACTGAAGACATATTTTCTATTCTGATAGCCAATCAATACAAACTGAAGCTTATACTTAATTCTTCTAACTTGGTAAACAGATAAAATTATCCCCATGACTCTCACTCTAAAGTTCATGAGTCATGTTTACTCAGTGCACTTATCTGATCTGGCAGGCATATTGCTACCTGAAACAAAGTTGTACTGAAATATTCCAGCCACTTAATACTGAAAGACAAGCTACAGGCCAAATAAAATCTCATATCTGATACGAAGACTGAAGACATATTTTCTATTCTGATAGCCAATCAATACAAACTGAAGCTTATACTTAATTCTTCTAACTTGGTAAACAGATAAAATTATCCCCATGACTCTCACTCTAAAGTTCATGAGTCATGTTTACTCAGTGCACTTATCTGATCTGGCAGGCATATTGCTACCTGAAACAAAGTCGTACTGAAATATTCCAGCCACTTGGATAAAGAAGCAGAAAGCATTGTGGGTTCTCTGGATCATCTCTACTTAATAAAGTGACATGAAACTCAAGGCTTTTGATATCTAAAATAAAAGGCCTGATTTCTCCCTCCTGTTGGCTGGGCCAAGTAGAAGATACTTTTCTCTTGTGCTTTTTTTTTTTTTTTAATTGATCTTTGGATCTAGTAAAGTACTACTAGAATCTTCATAAATTCACTGCTATGCAGTCAACACCACATTGATTTTTAAGAGCAGTAACATGTAAAATGGAAATGCCTGGGAGAAAAATACCCAAAAAATAAGAGTTACAATTCAAGCTTCACCATTTAATGGCAGAAACCTTCTGACATGTGCTTCAACTTCTCAGAGCTTCAGTTTTCTATGTATGAAAAGATGAGATAATACTGTTCCTTCAAGATTTTTATGAGGCTTAGAAATAACATACATAAATACTAAGAACATAAAAGACAAACCAAGAATGTCACTATCCTTATAATTATCTGAGGCTGTTAAACTGGAAATAAGCATTTCTTGTCAGAAAGAGAAAGGCAAATGTCATATGATATCACTTGCATGCAGAACCCAAAATATGGCACAAATGAACCTGTGTATGAAACAGAGAGAGATTCTCTGACATAGAGAACAACTGTGGTTGCCAAGGTCGGGGGAAGATGGGGTGGGATTTGGGGGTTAGCAGATGCAAACTATTATATATAGAATATATAAACAAAAAGGTCCTACTCTGTAGCACAGGCAATTTTTCTATATCCTGTGATAAACCATCATGGAAAAAAATATTACAACAAATGTATGCATATGTATAACTGAATCACTTTTCTGTATAGCAGAAATTAACATAACTTGTAAATCAACTATATTTCATTTTAAAGAAAATACTTCTGAGCAGGAGGTAAGTAACAATCAGGAAGAATAATTCCAAAGTTTTGCATGGAGATAATAGTTTAAGTAAGAATTATAAAAGTGTCTACAGGGGCCTGACAGTCTATGTAGTTCAGATGTCAAAAGGCTTAAACCAATCAGCATTTAGTGGTCGGATTTGTATGAAAAAGTGAATATGTAATTTTATGTAAAGAAGTGAACATATTGTTTCTTGATGTGAACCACATGGCAGGGCTGTTTTTGCATTTCACATTTTCTAGTTCAGCAAATCATTTACACATAAGATTATATTCAGACTGTAAAAAATCTTTTGTCTAGGTGATGTGATTACCTTTGATAACTGGCGCTTACTTCATGGCCGACGAAGCTATGAAGCCGGAACTGAGATAACCCGCCATCAGAAGGGGCTTATGCTGACTGGGATGTGGTCATGTCAAGGCTACGTATCTTAAGGCAGAGTGTCGAGAATAAAAACTGACTCTCCTGTTGCTAACTTCAGTAAGATTCCAATGAGTGTATTTTATAAGATATGACAAGGTTATTTGTCTTCACAGACCATGAGCCATATCAGTTATGTATTAATCTCTTTTAACACTGAACATGTCATCTTTCTCACAAGAGTTCTCTTTTCTTTCTAATCATATACAATGGCAGTTTTTTAAATGGTGTAGCCATGTTCTCTCTTTTTCAAATAAAGCATCTCTTCTGTTCAGATGCATGTATGATCTAATTTCTTTTGCCCATCTGTGAGAGTCTCTAGAATGCCTTCAAATCATTTTGTGCTAAACCAAATTCTCTCTTCAAATAAGGATTCTTTTGAATAAAGCTTTGTTTCCAATAAAGTTTGTGTTTCAAGTAAAACTTGTCTCAAAACATGTTTCTGCTCTGTTGCCTATAGGGTCTTATTTTTCATGACTGCATATAACTGTCTTTAGCATGCTTGGGAATGCTAGTTTCCCAAGCATAGCATATTGGGATCATGTTTTCAAAGATCTCTTTGTTTACTTTTATTACCGAATTCTGTGACCCAAATTTCCAGCTCTCACCAACCTGACAAGCTAAGCTTTTCTTACAATACCTAAATTATGACATCAAACCCAAGAATATGTCAAATTAAAAAAATATATAGTCCCCTGCCCTTAAAAAGTTTCTCTTGCCCCAAATAAATACTCCTAAGGACTGCCAGGATAGCATACCCCTGTCTATTATCTGTTCCCTTCACTTTTTGCCTTCAACTAAGAACTAGTAAAGGCAGAACCAAGATGCATGGAACACTCATAAATGAACATGATGTCTGCTCACGTGTGGACAGCTTTACCTGCTGGTCTTGGCTTCCTCTATGGCCACTGCCTTGTCCCCAGTGGTGGAACACAGGTGTCACCACCAGCCATGAGAGCTGTTGTGCCTGTTGAGTATGCCTGCTGAGCCCAGTCCTTATCCATGCCTCCTGAAAAAAGGAGTCTTGGCATTTCCATTTGCTAAAATCCTTGTAGTATATAGATTTTTAGTCTATACGCTTGGGGCCCTAATTAAGCCTCTTACTCTGAAAGTCTTAATCATTGCCACTGCTGTAGAGCTCTACCTGTTGGTTTATAACTGAATGAAAATATTACTTCCATCCATGAGTTTCACACTCACACTGTGCCGATGGCACTGAGAATCTGGATGAAAAGTGCCTGAGGCCTGTGTCAGCACACCCCTCTGTTTTCTGAACTCTGGTATTAAGTCCACATCACCAGCCCAGTCTCCTCCTTCCCTTGTAACGCTGGCCCTTTCTGGGGCGTTCATTGCCCTTTCCCAATCATCTGGTCTTGATGGGGCTACTATGGTACACCACATATGTTTGATTTTTCCAAACTCCAAATGGAGTGGGCCAGGTTCTCAATGCCATCTCTTCTAAGAAGCTCCTAGAATGAAAATAGGCAAGTTCAATAGGGGCATGGCTCGAATTGAAGGGGCAGCTAATACCTAAAAACAAATACATAATCAATACCTAAAAACAAATACATTTCTTGAGTAACCCTAGGTCCATCCACTTACAAAATCTAAAAGCCAGGCACGTGCAATGCTAAGGTGACTTGTCATGCTTTTATTCATTTGACAGATATTTAATCACATACCAGGTATATGTCGGGCACACTGCTAGACTAAAGACATAGAAGGACTTGCGATGTACCTACTTATGGTCTGGGATTGCCTTCAACTAAGAACTAGTAAAGGCAGAACCAAGACGCATGGAACACTCATAAATGAACATGATGTCTGCTCACGTGTGGACAGCTTTACCTGCTGGTCTTGGCTTCCTCTATGGCCACTGCCTTGTCCCCAGTGGTGGAACACAGGTGTCACCACCAGCCATGAGAGCTGTTGTGCCTGTTGAGTATGCCTGCTGAGCCCAGTCCTTATCCATGCCTCCTGAAAAAAGGAGTCTTGGCATTTCCATTTGCTAAAATCCTTGTAGTATATAGATTTTTAGTCTATACGCTTGGGGCCCTAATCAAGCCTCTTACTCTGAAAGTCTTAATCATTGCCACTGCTGTAGAGCTCTACCTGTTGGTTTATAACTGAATGAAAATATTACTTCCATCCATGAGTTTCACACTCACACTGTGCCGATGGCACTGAGAATCTGGATGAAAAGTGCCTGAGGCCTGTGTCAGCACACCCCTCTGTTTTCTGAACTCTGGTATTAAGTCCACATCACCAGCCCAGTCTCCTCTTTCCCTTGTAACGCTGGCCCTTTCTGGGGCGTTCATTGCCCTTTCCCAATCATCTGGTCTTGATGGGGCTACTATGGTACACCACATATGTTTGATTTTTCCAAACTCCAAATGGAGTGGGCCGGGTTCTCAATGCCATCTCTTCTAAGAAGCTCCTAGAATGAAAATAGGCAAGTTCAATAGGGGCATGGCTCGAATTGAAGGGGCAGCTAATACCTAAAAACAAATACATAATCAATACCTAAAAACAAATACATTTCTTGAGTAACCCTAGGTCCATCCACTTACAAAATCTAAAAGCCAGGCACGTGCAATGCTAAGGTGACTTGTCATGCTTTTATTCATTTGACAGATATTTAATCACATACCAGGTATATGTCGGGCACACTGCTAGACTAAAGACATAGAAGGACTTGCGATGTACCTACTTATGGTCTGGTGTTATATTAACAGAATGGTTCATAGGAAGGCATCCAAGATTGGAGAGGTTAATGAAAGTTTCAGTCTGAGTTTAATGAAGGTTAGCAGGAGTTTTCCTGGCAAAGACAGGAAAATTACTTTCCAGCTCAAAGGGTGGAGAGAACTGCGAGTGATCACAGCGCATGTGCTGATTTACAAGGAAAAAAGAGCAGAGCATAGAAACGGTGTAAATCCTGGGTTTGGATGCCTAGGTTCAAAGAGATAATAATAATCAGTTAACTAGGTGTCTTTGAACAAACAACTTCTTCCCTTAAGCCTCAGGTTTCTATATATAAATGAGACTAAGAATAGTTATCTCATTAAATTTATATGTGGATTAAGTAAAAGTTCATGGACAGCAGAATTTTCTCAAAATTCTCATGATTAGAGTTATGTTTGTGTGTGTGCCTGTAATACTACTTCCCAGTCTCATTCTGTGAAGGCTACGATTCGATGGATCTGGGCTAAGAACCAAGAACTGTGTCTTTAGCAAAGATCCCAGGTGATAGACATCATCAGACAAGTTTAGAAAATAAAGACAAAGCATTCAGCATGGTTCCTAAGTGAGGGTAAGTACTCAGTAAATGGTAACTATTGTTAGTTATAATAACAGAGGTTGTAGAGGGAGAGAATAGACAAAGATTAGACAACATATATGATGCCAGAGACAGAGATAAGGACCAGGTCATGAAATATCAAAATGAATGTTGCACTAAAGAGTTGATATTTTATCTTGAAAGCAATGAGGAGCCACTTAAAGGTTTTTTTTTTTTTTTTAACAATAGAGTTCCTTGGTCAGATATTCATTTTTAAAGATCCATCTGGCTACACTGTAGAGGAAGTTGTAAATGAGCGAAGCTAGAAGCTATAAATCTACTTATGAGGTTATAAATCTGCTTACTGTAGGAAGCTGGATGAGAGATTAAGAAGGACTGAATTAGAATGCTGGGAGAGGAAATGAAGAGATACTTAGGAGGCTAAATCTAGAGAAGTTGATGCTTCTCTGCATGTAAAGAATGAAGATGTTCATTCTCCCTGCCAGGTTTCTAGTTAAGAAAAATGAGTTAACTGTGATTCCATGCTTAAGGAGAGAAGCCACTAAAGCAGAAGCAAGTCTGTGGGCGAGACAATGAATACAGTTTTGAACAGACTGAACTTGGATTGCCCTTGAGCTGATCTACTTGGCCATTGGTTCTATATATACATACAGCTCAGGACAGAGACCTGGATTGGAGATCTGCATTTGGAAAGTATCTAAAAGTGGATGAAATCATTACTTACTTCCTGGAGACCTTTAGTGATTGTGACCAAAATTACAAGCTTCATGGTATGATGATAAACAAACAATATTGGCCTAGTTTGTGGAATTAGTTACACCCTGAACATAAAGAATCAGTAGTGACTTATATTCAAAATCAGCTAGACCATGTACATACTGTATTTTGTCACTAGAAGATGGCATTCCAAACCAGCATCCTACAGACTGGCTGTTTCCTTCTCTGTTGAAAAATTATTTCTGCCCTGGAAAGAAGGGACAGAGGATTGGATGCTGTTGCAACAATTTCTGAAGTGTTATGTAGGACATGACATATTATGGGCTATAGCAGCTGGTGCCGACGAAAGATGACTAGGTTTCCTGGATATAATAGTCTAAAGATTTGACTTTCCTCCAAACTCATAATAGATCTGATGTAACTTGGATTAGAATTTACCCCCATTTGGCAGTGCGGACTCTTACGGTCTGTTCTATTTCTCTGATTTGACTTGTAGAATATTAGTGTCTTGGCTGGTTAATCGGAATAACTCCACAGGTCACCAGAATGACATGTCACAAGATATCTTCGTTTGTCTTTATTTCTCCCCCAACGGACCATTAAAAGGTGAATAAATGAGTTTCGTTAGTGGGAATTTATGCAAAAAGAGGAAATCCATGGAAAAGCTGATGGACACTGAGGGTAATTTCTCTGTCCAGGAATTTAAATTAAGGAAGAGGAGAGACTGTATGAATAAAAATACCCTTTTGTGTTATTAAATATAATTTTGATAATAGATTTGAACCAAAAGTTCTCGCAATGAAAATCTGATCCATTTGGATGTAATGGCTTATAACATACCTCTGTGTCTCTGGATATATTTCCCCACTGTCTGGACCACTCTTCCCTACCAATTTCTATGCTTGCAAAATGTATTTTCCTCCTTCAAAATTTAGTATAAGTTTTACCTCTCTTGTGACTCCTTCCCTGACTCTCCCAGGCAGGCTTAAAAACTCTTTCCCCTGGCTCCCATTGAGCTTTACATAAATGTTGTTTTGTTGTTCCTCAGTCACTAAGTCGTGTCTGACTCTTTGCAGCTCCATGGACTGCAGCACGCCAGGCTTCCCTGTCCTTCACTGTCTCCCAGAGTTTGCTCAAACTCATGTCCATTGAGTTGGTGATGCCATCCAACCATCTCATCTTCTGTCATCTCCTTCTCCTCCTGCCTTCAATCTTTCCAATGAGTTGGCTCTTCCCATCAGATGGCCAAAGTATGGGAGCTTCAGCATCAGTCCTTACAATGAATATTCAGGGTTTATTTCCTTTAGAATGGACTGGTTTGATCTCCTTGCAGTCCAAGAGATTCTCAAGAGTCTTCTTCAACATCACAGTTCAAAAGCATCAGTTCTTTGGCAGTAAGCCTCCAGTACTCTTGCGTGGAAAATCCCATGGATGGAGGGGCCTGGTGGGCTGCAGTCCATGGGGTCGCTAGGAGTCGGACACAACTAAGCGACTTCACTTTCACATTTCACTTTCATGCTTTGGAGAAGGAAATAGCAACCCACTCAAGTGTTCTTGCCTGGAGAATCCCAGGGACGGGGGAGCCTGGTGGGCTGCCATCTATGGGGTCGCACAGAGTCAGACATGACTGAAGCGACTTAGCAGCAGTAGCAGCAGCAAGCCTTCTTTATGGTTCAACTCTCACATCCATACATGACTACTGAAAAAACCACAGCTTTGACTATACAGAACTTGTCAGCAAAGTGAAACGAAAACTGACCTTTTCCAGTCCTGTGGCCACTGCTGAGTTTTCCAAATTTGCTGGCATATTGAGTGCAGCACTTTCACAGCATCATCTTTCAGGATTTGAAACAGCTCAACTGGAATTCCATCACCTCCACTAGCTTTGTTCATAGTGATGCTTTCTAAGGCCCACTTGACTTCACATTCCAGAATGTCTGGCTCTAAGTGAGTGGTCACACCATCGTGATTATCTGGGTTGTGAAGATCTTTTTTGTAGATTTCTTCCGTGTATTTTTGCCACCTCTTCTTAATATCTTCTGTTAGGTCCATACCATTTCTGTCCTTTATTGAGCTCATCTTTGCATGAAATATTCCCTTGGTATCTCTAATTTTCTTGAAGAGATCTCTAGTCTTTCCCTTTCTGTTCTTTTCTTCTATTTCTTTGCATTGATCCCTGAGGAAGGCTTTCTTATCTCTCCTTGCTATTCTTTGGAACTCTGCATTCAGATGCTTATATTTTTCCTTTTCTCCTTTGCTTTTTGCTTCTCTTCCTTTTACAGCTATTTGTAAGGCCTCCTCAGACAGCCATTTTGCTTTTGTGCATTTCTTTTCCATGGGGATGGTCTTGATCCCTATCTCCTGTACAATGTCACGAACCTCAGTCTTTAGTTCATTAGGCACTCTATCAGATCTAGTCCCTTAAATCTATTTCTCATTTCCACTGTATAATCATAAGGGATTTGATTTAGGTCATACCTGAATGGTCTAGTGGATCTAATTTTCTTGAAGAGATCTCTAGTCTTTCCCTTTCTGTTCTTTTCTTCTATTTCTTTGCATTGATCCCTGAGGAAGGCTTTCTTATCTCTCCTTGCTATTCTTTGGAACTCTGCATTCAGATGCTTATATTTTTCCTTTTCTCCTTTGCTTTTTGCTTCTCTTCCTTTTACAGCTATTTGTAAGGCCTCCTCAGACAGCCATTTTGCTTTTGTGCATTTCTTTTCCATGGGGATGGTCTTGATCCCTATCTCCTGTACAATGTCACAAACCTCTGTCTTTAGTTCATTAGGCACTCTATCAGATCTAGTCCCTTAAATCTATTTCTCATTTCCACTGTATAATCATAAGGGATTTGATTTAGGTCATACCTGAATGGTCTAGTGGTTTTCCTTACTTTCTTCAATTTAAATCTGAATTTGGCAATCAGGAGTTCATGATCTGAGCCACAGTCAGCTCCCGGTCTTGCTTTTGCTGACAGTATAGAGCTTCTCCATCTTTGGCTGCAAAGAATATAACTAATCTGATTTCAGTGTTGACCATCTGGTGATGTTCATGTGTAATCTTCTCTGGTGTTGTTGGAAGAGGGTGTTTGCTATGACGAGAGTGTTCTCTTGGCAAAACTCTCTTAGCCTTTGTCCTGCTTCATTCCATACTCTAAGGCTAAATTTGCCTGTTACTCCATGTAGCCTCTTGATGAAAGTGAAAGAGTAACGTGAAAAAGTTGGTTTAAAGCTCAACATTCAGAAAACGAAGATCATGGCATCTGGTCCCATCACTTCATGGGAAAGAGATGGGGAAACAGTGGAAACAGTGTCAGACCTTAATTTTCTTGGGCTTAAAAATCACTGCAGATGGTGACTGTAGCCATGAAATTAAAAGACACTTTCTCCTTGGAAGGAAAATTATGACCATCGTAGATAGCATATTGAAAAGCAGAGACATTACTTTGCCAACAAAGGTCTGTCTAGTCAAGGCTATGGTTTTTCCAGTGGTCATGTATGGGTGTGAGAGTTGGACTGTGAAGAAAGCTGAGTGCCAAAGAATGGATGCTTTTGAACTGTGGTGTTGGAGAAGACTCTTGAGAATCCCTTGGACTGCAAGGAGATCCAACCAGTCCATCCTAAAGGAGATCAGTCCTGGGTGTTCATTGGAAGGACTGATGCTGAAATTGAAACTCCAATACTTTGGCTACTTCATGTGAAGAGCTGACTCATTGGAAAAGACCCTGATGCTGGGAGGAATTGGGGGCAGGAGGAGAAGTGGACGACAGAAGATGAGATGGCTGGATGGCATCACCGACTCGATGGACGTGAGTCTGAGTGAACTCCGGGAGTTGGTGATGGACAGGGAGGCCTGGCGTGCTGCGATCCATGGGGTCGCAAAGAGTTGGATACGACTGAGTGACTGAACTGAACTGTAGTCCTTGTCCACAGTGATTTTTGAGCCCAAGAAATTTAAATTTGTCACTGTTTCTATAGTTTCTCCATCTATTTGCCATGAAATGATGGGATTGGATGCCATGAAATGATGGGATTGGATGCCATGAAATGATGGGATTGGATGCCATGAACTTAAGTTTTTTTGAATGTTGAGCTATAAGCCAGTTTTTTTACTCTCAAAAAGGCAAAAAGACAAAACATGTCCACTGGAGAAGGGAATGGCAAACCACTTTAGTATTCTTGCCTTGAGAACCCCATGAACAGTATAGATGTTTGTACATTCATCTGTTTATTCTAGTTATATTCCGAGTACCTCCTACATGCCAGACACTATTCAGGGCGCTGGTAATACAGTGGTGAACAGGACAGACACAACGGTCTTCATAGAGCTAATTGTCTAATGGTAATACCAGGCATTGATCAAGTAATCACAGAAGTAAATGATTACAAATTGTGATAAATGTTCTATATGAAAAGTCTAAGAAGGTACAAAAGCATGAAGTAAGAGAACAGAACTAATATGAGGGAGTGGTGTTCAGCCTTCCCTGAGGAATCGACTTTTGAACTGTTTGATGAAGAATGATATACAATAATAGTTTTGACTTCAATCAACAGAAACTCCTAACCTATCAATAAAGACATTTTTTATCTCACAAAACTTTAAGTCCCAGAATGAGGCAGGCTCCCCACATCACATTCCTGCAGTCCCACTCCTCTGTAGCTCTCTTGCTTCTGCCTTACTTCATGTGTGTGTGTCAGCCTCAAGCTGCTAAAATGGCTACAAGAGTTCCAGGCATCATATTCAGAGACGACTATGTGGAAGGGAACAAAAATTCTGACATTTCCTGCATCTGTTTCTTGGAAGCAAAGAAACCATTCCTAGAACCCATCCTCCAAGCTTTCTCTCATGTCTTCTCAATCACAACTCTGTCACATAAACTCTCTTAAACTAATTTTTGACAAAAGAAAATGGAATTTCCATGTTTAACTTCAATGAGTCAGGATCTGCCCTCTGGCTGGGAAGTAGTCTCCATCACTGGTGCACACGTTGTGTGGAGAAGAGCAAATCACTAAGACATCATGACAAAGATGAAGATTAGTTGACATGTTGGCAACCATCAGCATCTTCTCTGGTCTCTCTCTGCTGCTGCTGCTACTGCTGCTAAGTCGCTTCAGTCATGTCTGACTCTGTGCGACCCCATAGACGACAGCCCATCAGGCTTCCCTTTCCCTGGGATTCTCCAGGCAAGAACACTGGAGTGGGTTGCTATTTTCTTCTCCAATGCAGGAAAAGTGAAAAGTGAAAGTGAACTCGCTCAGTCGTGTCCGACTCTTAGTGATCCCATGGACTGCAGCCTACCAGGCTCCTCCACCCATGGGATTTTCCAGGCAAGAGTACTGGAGTGGGGTGCCATTGACTTATCTAGGTGAAGGGGAAAAGCAGGCAAGGAGAGCATACCAGGCAGAGCAAAAAGAGTAAGGGCTCTGACATGGAAACTAAGGCGGTACCTTTGAAGAAAGAGATGAAGGCCATGAGTTTAGAAGCTGAGTAGCCAACCAACAGTGTCCAATAAATTACAAACTCTATGCTGCTGCTGCTGCTGCTAAGTCGCTTCAGTCATGTCCAACTCTGTGCAACCTCATAGACGACAGCCCACCAGACTCCCCTGTCCCTGGGATTCTCCAGGCAAGAACACTGGAGTGGGTTGCCATTTCCTTCTCCAATGCATGAAAGTGAAAAGTGAAAGTGAAGTCACTCAGTCATGTCCGACTCTTAGCGACCCCATGGACTGCAGCCCACCAGGCTCCTCCATCCATGGGATTTACCAGGCAAGAGTACTGGAGTGGGGTGCCATTACCTTCTCCTATAGACAGAGATATTTTCATCTATGTATCCCCAGTATACCAGTATCTGTGAAATAAATGAGTGAACCTAGGGCATATGAGTACTTTCTACTTTACAACTTTGATGAAACTACATCACTTCCCAGAATCTTAGTCATCTAGAAAAACCTCAGTTTTTATGTCAGGCAAGACCTCATGTATTTTCTGTCTTGCACTTGTATAACACATGTTATCTATGCATTTATCCAATTTTAGCATCAAAAGCTTTTTCATTTCCTTCCAGGACCAGTCCATTCACCAATTTAAAACAGACAAGCAGAGAACTTCCAGTTTCCAGAACAGCATGTGAGGAACTTCAAAGTCCTTGCTCCATCCTAACAAGTAAAAGCTGAACAAACTGAAAAACCAATAACACTCCCTGGATCTGTCAAACAAGTGAGCTCACAGGGCAAACTACTGCCCCAAAACTCCAGAGACAAACAAGCAAATACAGAGAATCACAACTTATCAGAGCAGAAACTTCCACAGGACCAGTGCCAGGGAAGGAAAACCTATTTTATAATTGACAAGTACATTGGTCTTTATACATTCAGAAAACTAAGATCATGACATCTGGTCCCATCACTTCATGGGAAATAGATGGGGAAACAATGAGAGACTCTATTTGGAGGGGCTCCAACTCTTTGCAAACCCATGGACTATAGCAAGCCAGGCTTCCATATCCATCACCAACTCCCAGAGCTTATTCAAACTTATGTCCATCAAATTGGTGATGCTATCCAAGCATCTCATCTTCTGTCGTCCTCTTCGCCTCCTGCCTTCAATCTTTCCCAGCATCAGGGTCTTTTCCAATGAGTCAGTTCTTCGCATCAGGTGGCCAAAGTATTGGAGTTTCAGCTTCAGCATCAGTCCTTCCAATCAATATTCAGGACTGACTTCCTTTAGGATAGACTGGTTGGATCTCCTTGCAGTCCAAAGGACTCTCAAGAGTCTTCTCCAATACCAGTTCAAAAGCATCAATTCTTTGGTGCTCAGCTTTCTTTATAGTCTAACACTCACATCCATACATGACTATTGGAAAAACCATAGCTTTGACTAGATGGACCTTTGTTGGCAAAGTAATGTCTCTGCTTTCTAATAAGCTGTCTAGGTTGGTCGTAGGTTTCTTCCAAGGAGCAAGCATCTTTTAATTTCCTGGCTGCAGTTGCCATCTGCAGTGATTTTGGAGCCCCCAAAATAAAGTCTTTCAGTGTTTCCATGGTTTCCCCATTTTTCTGCCATGAAATGATGGGGCCAAATGCCATGATCTTAGTTTTCTGAATGTTGAACCAACTTTTTCACTCTCTTCTTTCACTTTCATCAAGAGACTCTAGTTCCTCTTCACTTTCTACCGCAAGGGTGGTATTATCTGCATATCTGAGGTTACTGGTATTTTTGCACGCAATCTTGATTCCAGTTTGTGCTTCATCCAGCCTGGCATCTCGCATAATGTACTTTGTGTATTAGTTAAATAACCAGGGTGACAATATTCAGCCTTGACATACTCCTTTCCCAATTTGGAACCAGTCTGCTGTTCCATGTCCTTTTCTAACTGTTCCTTCTTGACCTACATACAGATTTCTCAAGAGGCAGTTCAGGTGGTCTGGTATTCCCTTCTCTTTCAGAATTGTCCACAGTTGGTTGTAAACCACACAGTCAAAGGCTTTGGCATAGTCAATAAAACAGATGTTTTTCTGGAACTCTCTTCCTTTTTCGATGATCAAACAGATGTTGGCAATTTGATCTCTGGATCCTCTGCCTTTTCTATATCAAGCTTGAACATCTGGAAGCTCATGGTTCACATACTGTTGAAACCCAGCTTGGAGAATTCTGAGCATTATTTTGCTAACATGTGAGATGAGTGCAATTGTGTGGTAGTTTGAGCATTTTTTGGCATTGTCTTTCTTTGGGATTCGAATGAAAACTGACCTTTTCCAGTCCTGTGGCCACTGCTGAGTTTTCCAGATTTGCTGGCATATTGAGTGCAACAGTTTCACAGCATCATCTTTTAGAATTTGAAATAGCTCAAGCGGAATTCCATCACCTCCACTAGCTTTGTTCAAATGATGCTTCCTAAGGCCCAGTTGACTTCACATTCCAGAAGGTCTGACTCTAGATGAGTGATCACACCATTGTGATTATCCGGTCATGAAGATCTTTTTGTACAGTTCTTCTGTGTATTCTTGCCACTTCTTCTTAATATCTTCTGCTTCTGTTAGGTTGTACACCTTAAACTTACCCAATGTTATATGTCACTTACATGTTAATAAAGTTGAAAAAAATGATACACAAAGCATTCTGTGAATAGATTTGGAAGCTTACACCTGCTAAAACTACTATTTTTTATAATTCCAATCTAGTTTTAATGATTTGTAAAAAGAAACAGATGGAGATAGCAAATGCTATCAAGAAAAATATTTCTTGCTTAAATGCTGTATACTTAATATAAACATTTAATTAAATATTTGAGTAGTATTAAATGCCATATTTTGTCTTATAATCACTCAAGAATGATTTTTCAGAACTGTCTTCTCAAGTGTAAACATTTTTTTTCCTCTCAGAAATAATGAAATAACCATTTGCTGATACTCCAGTAAGTACTTAGATTTATAAAGCAAAAAATGCTCTTAAACAGCATTTAATTAACTGCTTCCCCAAGTATGGTAACAATAATATTAAAGTAGATTTGATTATTATAGAGCTTCTGGGATAGACTTTTTTAATTTTTGTTATATATTTTATACTTATGACTTTCTAATTATAGTGATAATTGGGCTTCTGTTTATGATAATGATGTAAAGTTCCTTTTTCTAATTAAACTTAATAACCATTAGAAGAAAGTTATTTCTAATAGCATATGTGACACTCTTCAAGGTGATACTTCATTGACTGAAGTTGGGAAAATTCTGATCATCTTATTAACAAGTAAATAGAATGCAAGAGGAGAAATTACTTTCCATGATCATACAATGTGAGTGACAGACCCAGAGTTCAAACATGAATTTTTGGTTTCCCATTCAGGTCTCTTTCTATTTTTCCATACTGTGAAGATTTTAATTTCATATAGAATTAGGTTGGCTCCTTCCTGCTTCTGGTTATCCTACCAATGGCTTTATTCTCCTTTTTCTGTGAAGTTATCCCAGAATTGATTCAGAGACAAAAGTGAAAGATGCAAAGGTCATTTGAGGGTCTAATAGACATGAGTGCTAAAGTTCTCAAATCATGGAGCATGTAAAAATCACTGGGAAGTTTGTTTAGAATGCTGATTCCCAATACACACCCATTTGGATTCAGTAGGCCCAGGTCTTGGAGTGTTGATATTTGACAAACATCCCAGGGAACTGGTGGTAGGTGGTCCATGGATCCTACTTTAAGCACAGTGTTTGGATCACACGGTCCAGAAGAAGTGTTGCAACCCTTACTGAAGAGGCATCTGGGACTTTCAATAGTCAGACAGCATCTGTGCTTGTTTCACCCTCCTCACTCAATGATTTCCTTTATTTTCCTCTGGTACACCAGTAGCAAAAAAGTATCACAGAGAGGGTCTCCTTACCCTATCTATATTAGCAGAGGTCAGCAACTACTACTGTCTGTCAGTCCCAAGAAGCCTCAGCCTCTTGTCTACCATACATTGTCCTTATAAACTGAACATTTCCTTGGAAATATTTACCACAGCTGTAATACAAGGGTTTTCTGCATAACTAATTATTCAGTTTTTTCCCCTGGACATTGTTACACTCATAAAACACAGTATACAGGAGACCCTGGTGACACAAGCAAAGTATCACTTTGGGATACAAACTTTTTTCTTTTGAAAACAATCCAAATTTCACACTCAGTAGATAGAAGAGAGGAAAATTTTCCTTTCCTTTTATTTTTTGGAGAAAGTGGCATTTCCAAAAGTCATCCTATGATGTGGCTGAAGGATACTGGCTATAAAAGTCAAATTGCTGAAATCAATATAATGAGAAAACATTTACAACGAGTGCAAAAGGGGTGTTTTTGGCTTATTTATATATGATGTAAGTAGTGGCACTGAGCTAAGCTTTGCATTTCCTGGAAAGCATACAGAAAATATCACTGTCAATGATGCTTGATGAGCTCAAATATTGCTATGGTTTTTCTCCAAGAAATACTAATGTGCTGACCCAGCTGCTTAGTGTTCACTGTATATTTTAAAAATATAAATCCAAGATTTCTCTTTTAATACATTTATGCAAAATTACAGATCTTACCACCCAAGTTTTTCTAGGTTAAGTCAATAAGAGAAATTTATTTCTTGAAAAGGAATTAGGTGTGAGGAAGTAGGGTACAGAAGATGAAATTCATATAGATATGTGGTTTTATTCTAAGACATAAATCAAGCATTTCCTTTTTAATATGCTTGGACAAAATTGCAGTCCTAGTTGTTTACAGAGTTAAGATATACATAGAGACTTAATTCTTGGACCAGTGATGGGTCAAGGCCAGATGGGAAACAGGATGCAATGAATATACATATGCACATGCTAAGAAACCTTATTTAGTGGTTTCTGTTTATCTCCCATACAATTTGCTTTCAAATGTTAGGCAGTGTCTTTGAAATGTGGGGTTCAATCAGCACTAAAATGAAACCCTTGTGAAAGCTGGCATTTAACGATTCCTGGAAAGTTCTACACTCTTTCTTGGATACAACTGAAGCATGGGTGACGTATCCTCTTTAACAGAAGTAATAACTGATCTCAAGTTTGAAGAAGGCTTCCTGTGACATCATCACCACGGTGATCCCCACTGGGATTATCTGCTGAAGAAACTGAACCAGAACCCAACTGGCAAACCTCTTAAGACAATCTAAGATACCACCTTCTTTTCCTTAGCAGCAACCATTAATAATGTAGCCTTTTAAATTAACTTTGAAAAACAATGTAGTATTTAAAAAGAAAGACAGATAAAGGTACAATTTGCCTATCAATGAGTCAACCAAACCAGATCACCCGAGCTCATCAAAAGCTAATTATTACTGGCGAATTTTATTTTTTTGTGTGTTTAATATAAATTTATTTATTTTAATTGGAGGTTAATTACTTTACAATATTTATTGGTTTTGCCATACATCAACATGAATTTTATTTTTCATATTTTGGCATATAAAAATATGATTCAGCAAGTATTTCTAAATTATAATAGGGAGCCATAGTCAACATTAGTGATCCTGGATATGAGACTCATCTTTATGATAAGACTGTCCAGAGAATAAATTCAGCTAAGTCTCAAATAAGAAAAGAGCTTAACAACAAAGCTACTTTATTTATTACATCATTGGTACTGAAATAGCCAAACAGACCAGTGAAATGGAATAGAGAATCCAAAAATAAAACCTACTATGTGAAAGAATTTATTGTATGATAAAATGACAGCTCAATTCTGACATAAAAGGATGAATATCTTAAGTGATGATTAAAACAACTGACTGTTTTTCTGGAAAAATAAAAATAGAGACCTCCCTGTCCTAATGTTAGGAGAAGGCAGTGGCACCCCACTCCAGTACTCTTGCCTGGAAAATCCCATGGATGGAGGAGCCTAGTGGGCTGCAGTCCATGGGGTCGCGAAGACTGAGCGACTTCACTTTCACTTTTCACTTTCATGCATTGGAGAAGAAAATGGCAACCCACTCCAGTGTTCTTGCCTGGAGAATCCCAGGGATGGCAGAGCCTGGTGGGCCGCCATCTATGGGGTTGCACAGAGTTGGACACGACTGAAGCGACTTAGCAGCAGCAGCAGTGTCCTAATCTTACACCATCCACAAACATAAATTACAGGTGGACAGATGGATACACGACCTTCATTTTTTAAAAAGAATAAAATATTGAAAATAAACCTAAGAAATGGCACATACAATCTGCACTGAAAACCCAGATGGTATAAAGCAAAAATGATAGCCACTTGACTACATTGAAAAGTTTTTGCAAGTTTATTGTCTGAATAGAAAACCAGCAAGGGTTGCTGCTGGCTCCTTGCCAAGTGTTAAACCAGATAAAACCATAGACATAAAAAGGAAATATGGATTCCCAGACTCATAAAGAAAATGTGAGAAACCCTGCAGAGCATGATGACTGTCTGGGCTGGGTTGTAAAAGACACAGATCAGTGCAGCCTGGGGCCAAAGATGGTCTGAAAAGCAGTGAGAAGTAAAACTGGAGAAAATCTTTAAAGTTCTCTTCTTGTTCTCAGGCTTGTTACTTTGAGAAAATCATGGATGTCCCTTCAACACCCAAATCTGCAGCAATAACAGAGCCACAGGCGAAATTTAAATGGGGTCTGGGTTTCAATAGTAATATTAGATCAATGTTATTTGATTCTAATAGATGCCTCATAGTTCTGCAGGAGAGGGTCCTTGAAGCATTTAAGAGTAAGAAGGCATTTTATCTTCAAATTATCCTCCAATGTTTGAGAAATGATAATATAATATTAAAAATTAAATACACATAGGAAAATCAAAAGGTAAATATAGTAAAATGTTAACTTTTGGAGTATCTGAGTTAAGATGACATAGATATTATTTTTACTATTCTTGCAACTGTTCAGTAAGTTTGAAAGAAAGGAAAGAAGGAAAGAATTTTTGGAAATGAAGATTATCTACTGATAATCTTTTACATTCATCTAATTCATATTCCCAAATAATATCTCACTGGATACTCATAACGACTCTATGTGTAGCTAAAGGAAAGAAGGAAGGAATCTTTGAAATGTAGATAATACTTGCCTTGCAGATTTAAACAACATATGTAAAATGCTGGGCTTTTCTGAGAGCTCATTTGATAAAGAATCCACCAGCAATGTGGGAGACCTGGGTTCAATCCCTGGGTCAGGAAGATCCCCTAGAGAAGGGAAAGGCTACCCACTCCAGTATTCTGGCCTGGAGAATCCCATGGGCTCACAAAGAGTCAGACAGGACCGAGTGACTTTCACTTTCATGTAAAGTGCTTAGTGGTTTAACTAGAATCTAGACAGCCTGAGCTATCATAATGTACTTATGCAGTGGTTCTAGTGAACTTTTGAATAAGTTTCTGACATATTTTCACTTTTCTTTAACTTACAAGGAGATTGTAACATGCAAGTATATTTGAGTTCCAGAGTTTAAGACCATAAAACTGTGTACTCACCTTTCCCCCAAGTGTTTTAATGAAAAGATGTATAGCTAAAATCAATGCCCCCATTTTACAGATAGGATTTAACAACAAGAACCAAAAAAAACCCTAAATGGTTATATATAATAAAGGTGGGAGCAATCCTGTGTTTCCTGATTTTATCATGTTTTCTTCTATCATGTTGGCCAAAGTGTTTGTTTGTGTTTTTCCATAACATCTTAAGGAAAAACCTGAACGAATTCTCTGGCCAACCCAATACTTAGAATCAATGTTACCACATTGCTCAGAATGACAGAATCTTATGTAACACAAACAAATTAGTTCCTCTCAGATGAGTAAAACATTGCCAAAACAAGACTGGCAGTACCAACTAGAGAAGTCCATTTAAAAGGAAACTAGAATATATGGGTATAAATAAATCTAGAAAAAAGATTTAGATAGCTTTAAAAGACCTGAACACTGTAGACATGTCATGGTGCTAGATGTAAATTTAAATTTTAATATTATAAAAATATCAGTTCTGTTCTGATCAATAAATTCATAATAAAATGAAATTAGAGCCATAATTCCAACTGGATCATTTATAAACTGTGACAAGTTAATTCTAAAATTCATGTACACATAAAATGTTAAAGAATAGCCAAGAACACTGAAAACAGAGTAAGGGAAGGAAAGGGGGCTTCTTCCCTACCAGATGTCAAAGTAAACTGCGTCACAGTAACGAAAACCACAGTACTGGCACAAGAATAGAAGACGCTTTCATGGTATAAGAGTTCAGAAACATACCCATAATTTTACTTTTGATAAAAGTGGCATTTCATATCAATGGGGAAAAGATGGTCTTTCAGTAAACAGCATTTAAAAACTACTGGCCATTCATTTTGAAATAATTAAATTTAGATATCTTCACCCTCCCAATCTCATTTTATATACAAAATCAATTCCAAATAGATTATAGAGTTAAGATAAATATACAAAATATGAACATATAATAAGAACTACAGGAAAATATTTCATAACCATGGAGGGGTAAAGACCTTCCTGGACAAGACACAAAAACTTGGAAGATGAAGGAAAGATTCAGTTCAGTTCAGTCGCTCAGTCATGTCCAACTCTTTGCAAACCCATGGACTGCAGCATGCCAGGCTTCCCGTCCATCACCAACTCCCGGAGCTTACTCAAACTCATGTCCTTTGAGTCGATGATGCCATCCAACCATCTCATCCTCTGTCATCCCCTTCTCCTCCCACCTTCAATCTTTCCCAACTTCAGAGTCTTTTCCAATGAGTCAGTTCTTCAGATCAGGTGGCCAAAGCATTAGAGTTTCAGCTTCAGCATCAGTCCTTCCAATGAATATACAGGACTGATTTCCTTTAGCATGGACTGGTTGGATCTCCTTGCAGTCCAAAGGACTCTCAAGAATCTTCAATATCACAGTTCATAAGCATCAAATCTTCGGCGCTCAGCTTTCTTTACAGTTCAACTCTCACATCCATACATGACTAGTGGAAAAACAATAGCTTTGACTAGATGAACTTCTGTTGGCAAAGTAATGTCTCTGCTTTTTAATATGCCGTCTAGGTTGGTCATAGGTTTTCTTCCAAGGAGCAAATGTCTTTTAATTACATTGCTGCAGTCACCATCTGCAGTGATTTTGGAGCCCCTCAAACGGTCTCTCATTGTTTCCATTGTTTCCCCATCTATCTGCCATGAAGTAATGGGACAAAATGCCATGATCTTAGTTTTCTGAATGTTGAGCTTTAAGCCAACTTTTTCACTCTCCTCTTTCACCTTCATCAAGAGGCTCTTTAGTTCCTCTTCACTTTCTGCCATAAGTTTGGTATCATCTGCATATCTGAGGTTATTGATATTTTTGCATGCAATCTTGATTCCAGTTTGTGCTTCATCCAGCCTGGCATCTTGCATAATGTACTTTGTGTATTAGTTAAATAACCAGGGTGACAATATTCAGCCTTGACGTACTCCTTTCCCAATTTGGAACCAGTCTGCTGTTCCATGTCCTTTTCTAACTGTTCCTTCTTGACCTACATACAGATTTCTCAAGAGGCAGTTCAGGTGGTCTGGTATTCCCTTCTCTTTCAGAATTGTCCACAGTTGGTTGTAAACCACACAGTCAAAGGCTTTGGCATAGTCAATAAAACAGATGTTTTTCTGAACTCTCTTCCTTTTTCGATGATCAAACAGATGTTGGCAATTTGATCTCTGATCCTCTGCCTTTTCTATATCAAGCTTGAACATCTGGAAGCTCATGGTTCACATACTGTTGAAACCCAGCTTGGAGAATTCTGAGCATTATTTTGCTAACATGTGAGATGAGTGCAATTGTGTGGTAGTTTGAGCATTTTTTGGCATTGCCTTTCTTTGGGATTCGAATGAAAACTGACCTTTTCCAGTCCTGTGGCCACTGCTGAGTTTTCCAGATTTGCTGGCATGTTGAGTGCAACAGTTTCACAGCATCATCTTTTAGAATTTGAAATAGCTCAAGCGGAATTCCATCACCTCCACTAGCTTTGTTCATAGTTATTCTTCCTAAGGCCCACTTGACTTCACATTCCAGGAGGTCTGGCTCTAAGTGAGTGATTCTCTGGGTCATGAAGATCTTTTTTATATAGTTATTGGACCTCTGAAAAAATTTTAAATTCTATATAAGAAGCACTGTCATACACAAAGACATGGCAGACTGATAGAAAATATTTGCAAAATATTTAACAAATGATGTAGGGAAAGTATAACAAAGTACAAATCATTTTTAAAAAACAATTAATAAACAATTTGTTAAAAAAGATACAAACAAGCATCTCAGAAAAGAAAAAATGTGATTGGCATATGCATACAAAGATACTCTATCTCACTAGTAGTTGGGAAACTGGAAATTAGAACAACAATGAGATATTGTGTCTGTCAGACTGGCAGAATTCTTTTGTGAATAGTGACATCAAATGATGAGTCAGAAGTGAGGAAATGGATATTCTTATCCAGAGGAGTCAGAAAAACAATGCTGTTGAGATGGGAGAGGACAAGCAGAAGTTCTAGATGAGGAAAGATGGATAAACACTACCATGCTTCCTTTCCTGAAGCAAGGCCAAAATGAAATAGGGAGGAAGCCTCAACTCTAAATCAAAGCCAGATTTGTGTACTATTACTTGCAATTTAGCATGGTAATTAGTGCACTATTTATTTTGTGATTTGAAGTGACTAGAGAAGGGACAAGACCTAAATGTGTTGTGCTCCAGTGCAGGGGAAGAACTATCTCCTCAGATAAGGCTCAGAAGCACCACTGGGAATAAAATAACATTGCTCTATAATCAGATCTATGAGCTCTACTTAGCAACCATTGTATGCATATATATAAACAATATATGTATCACGTGTGTATATGTGCATGAATATATACACAGACTAAAAAGATACATCTAAAGTGTTGCCAGAGGTTTCTCTGGAGAAGGAAGTGGAAAAGTGAGAATTCTCATAGTTGGCATCTTTTTCACTGGTGGTTCTTAAGCAATTATTCCTAAATATTAGTAGCTTAGTTCTGTGGCATTATGAATTGAAGGAAGGATGGAAGAATGATTCTGAGACTAACAAAACCAAACCTTATTCAGAAAACAAAGACAGATTTTGTCCTTCAGTCAGTCCTAATTCATGCCCTTGTCATTTCTCACCTGAACTACTGGTTTCAGTCAGAACTTGACTCCGTTCTCTACCCTGGTTTCTTATTGGCTGTGTGATCTTGGGCAAGTTACTCAGGTTTTCTGAACCTAAATTTCCTCACTTATGAAACAAGGTTAAGATTGTAACATTTAACTCTAGAGGTTATTGCGAATATTGGACATTATGCAAAAAACAAGGGAAATTAGGTTTGAAAACTAGCCCAGCATTTCAATCTTTATTTAAAAAACTGAATACTTATAACAGTACAAATACATAATACCTATATTAATATACTATACTTAATGCTTAGTATATGATAGCTAATGATACTATATGAAATTCCTAACTAATATCCTTTTCTATAACCTTATCACCCACTAGTTCCATTGTGACAAAATCATCTTCCCAAAATAACAGTTAAGTCCCAACTCCCTATTTTTAAATTATCTGCTGATTCTTTATTACATCTAAATGAAGTTCCAAATCTTGAATGAACAACCAAGCCACATTTTCAACTTCTTAGCCTACCACTTATGAATCCTATACCTACCTGTAACAATTTCATCTCCCAAATATGTGCTTTGGGGTCTGTCCTTTCTACTTATCCTCTAAGGCTCAGCTTGGACATATCTTCTCCAGTAAGTTCTCCCAATTCTTTTCCTTTTGTAGGAGATGGTCCTTCTCCATTGCTCTTCTGTATAACCTTGTGTTAAAATCTATTTCTTTGCATTATATTTGCCTCACATATGCAATCTTCCTTCCTTGGTGGGGCTACACAAAGTGAGAGGAACTAACATAACCTGAGCACCTCTAATGTGAAAAAGCACTGCCTAGCATTCCACATTATATTTTTTTGATTATTCCTGGACAGGCAAAGAAATAAATGCCAAATATCTTGCCCAACTGGATGACTAAGGTGGAGAACCACTATAGAAACTCAGTCTTTCTACTCTAAAGTCCATATTTCAATGCCTAAACTTTGTACCTCTTGGTGTTCCCAGAACCTGCTATGTGATTTAGTAAATAAATGTCTGTCTAGTCAAGGCTATGGTTTTTCCAGTGGTCATGTATGGATGTGAGAGTTGGACTCTGAAGAAGGCTGAGCACTTAAGAATTGATGCTTTTGAACCGTGGTGTTGGAGAAGACTCTTGAGAGTCCCTTGGACTGCAAGGAGATCCAACCAGTCCATTCTGAAGGAGATCGGCCCTGAGATTTCTTTGGAAGGAATGATGCTAAAGCTCAAACTCCAGTACTTTGGCCACCTCATGCGAAGAGTTGACTCATTGGAAAAGACTCTGATGCTGGGGAGGGATTGGGGGCAGTAGGAGAAGGGAACAACAGAGGATGAGATGGCTGGATGGCATCACGGACTCAATGGATGTGATTCTGAGTGAACTCCGGGAGTTGGTGTTGGACAAGGAGGCCTGGAGTGCTGCAATTCATAGGGTCGCTAAGAGTTGGACAAGACTGAGTGACTGAACTGAACTGAACTGAGGGGAAAAAAAATGTTAATGTAGCCAAAATGGAGGGAAGAGCCATTTTTTGTGATGGAAAAAGTCCCTAACAAATAATTCTCCACAGGTGACCATAAGCACTGGGGAAAAGATAGAAGGAAAATAGAAAAGCTACCTGAGGTGTCTGCAGCATAAACATAACAGAAAAATTGGGAAGGGATATCAAAATTTGGGATAAGGGACCAGAGCAGGATGAGTTTTTCCATTTTTACTCCTTTGGGCTGTCACAAGCTACAGTCATGACATGATGCAGAATGACTAACCCCCTGATAGGAAGCCCTCCCACCTGCTCATTTGCAGACCTGAGAAAGTGAGGAGCAACTTCAGATGAGAGAAATCTAAAGAGTGTGTGAGTTTCATCCTGCCCAACTCTTTGTGATCCTTTGGACGGTAGCCTTCCAGGCTCCTCTATCCATGGAATTTTTCAGACAAAAATATTGAGTAGGTTACCATTTTCATCCTCCAGGGGATCTTCCTGACCCAGGGATCAAACCTACATCTCATGTGTCTCCTATGTCTCCTCCATTGCAGGCTGATTCTTTACTCATCAATTATGGGTAAGAACTCCAAATCATATATGCTGGATACACTCAAATAACTCATCTGAAACTAACAGAACTAATTTGAGATTTTAACTTCCACCAGTTACAAAGACTTTCCAGTCTGAGTTTAACTAAATTAGTTGCATACTAGAACAAAAATTATCAACACTCTTTGGAGGTCTAAAACGGTGTGCTGAGTCCTGACATGTGAATCCATAATGTGCAGATACAACCCAAAGTTACTCAAAATATGAGGAATCAGGAAATTGTGAGCCATTCTGAAAACAAAAGATTAACACCAAAGTCAACCCAGGTTGGAGTGAGGAGCAATCAGATGAAGGCAATCAAAAAGTTACAAACTTCCAATTATAAGAAAATAAATACTAGGGACCTAATGTACAACAAAATAAATACAGTCAACACTGCCATACATTATATATGAAAGTTGTTAAGAAAGTACATCCTAAGAGTTCTCATCACAAGAAAAAAATTTTTTTTCTATTTTTTTAACATCTACACAAGATGATGAGTGTCACTAAATTTATTGCAGTAATCATTTAAGAGAAAAATATAATATGCAAAGAGAAACAAAAATGCAAATAACCATGAATGTCTTATCAAAAATTATGGGGACCAAAAAACAGAACAATATTTTTAAATTGCTGAAAGAAAACTGACAATCTAGAATTCTATATTCAATGAGTATATTCAAGAATGAAAGTGAAAACAACCACTTTTTTATAAAATTAACTAAGAGAATCGATTGCTGGCAAATCTACACTAAAAGAAGTACTATTAAAACAATAACTTCTTCAGACTAAGCAGGTCTGATTGCACAGGAATACACGGTTCTTTAAGAATGAGGGAAAAAAAAATCCAATAGCAAAAAGAAAATGAGTAAATTAAAATCCAAGTTTTCTTTCTTAATGTTTTTAAAATACAAATAAATATTTAAAGCAAATATTATCATAATACTTAAATTCACATGTCAACTTAATGGAGCTATAAGATATGAGGTAACTGGTAAGAGTATTTCTGGTTGAGTCTATGAAGGTATTTCTGGAAGAAGATTTTTAGAGTAGTGGAAGTTTTCTGAATGATACTATAATGGGTATTATACATTATGTTTGTCAAAACACACAGAATGTACAACACCAAGTTCAGTTCAGTGGTTCAGTTATGTCCAACACTTTAGGACCCCACGGACTGCAGCACACCAGGCTCCCCTGTCCATCACCAACTTCCAGAACTTGCTCACACTCATGTCCATCAAGTCAGTGATGCCATCCAACCATTTCTTCCTCTGCCATCCCCTTCACCTCCTGCCTTCAATCTTTCCCAGCATCAGGGGCTTTTCCAATGAGTCAGTTCTTTGCATCAGGTGGGCAAAGTATTCAGCTTCAGCATCAGTCCTTCCAATGAATACTCAGGACTGATCTCCTTTAGGACTGACTGGTTTGATCTCCTTGCAGTCCGAGACTCTCATGAGTCTTCTCCAAAACCACAGTTCAAAAGCATCAATTCTTCAAGCACTCAGCTTTCTTTATGGTCCAACCTCATATCCATACATGACTACTGGAAAACCATAGCTTTGAGTAGATGGACTTTATGGGCAAATAATGTCTCTGCGTTTTAATATGCTGTCTAGGTTGGTCATAGCTTTTCTTCCAAGGAGAAAGCAACTTTTAGTTTCATGGTGGCAGTCACCATCTGCAGTGATTTTTGAGCCGAAGAAAATATAAAGTCTGACACTCTTTCCATTGTTTCCCCACCTATTTGCCATGAAGTGATGGGACCAGAGGCCATGACAGAGTGAACTGTAATGTAAACTCCAGACTTTGGGTGACAATGATGAGTCTATGTTGGTTCATCAGTGATCACAAATGCACACTTTGGCTGTTCATATGTAAACACATGGAGTGTACAGGAGTGAGCTGTCCTTTCCACTCCACTGTGCTGTGAACTTAGAACTCTATAAAATGTCTACTAATTTAAAAAACAATAAATAGGCATAAACTCTCTCTCTCAAAGCACATTTACATGTTCAATACATCTGTCTTCTTTTGGCTGTGGGACTAATGGAAAGACAAAAAACAGCAGGTTCTAGCATTGTTAAATTCTCAGGATTTTGCTTTTTAATATTTCATTTAAAGAGGTCCTAACTTTGATCCAACCACTTAAATGAAAAAAAATCTGGACTGAATCAGATGCTAAATTTTATTTGGAAAAGTTTTGAACAGTTTCCATCATTAGATTCTTTATAAATGCATCCCTTAAGTACTCCCTGATTTTTTATTTTGGAAATTCTAAGCAGAGAAGGGTGTGTAGGCTACTGTAAGGTCATCAGTGCTCATCAGGGAAGAATGAAGATGAGGATGAAAAGGACGACAGAATGGGGAAGGAAGGGCAGGAGAAAAAGGAGGAAAATGTAGTTTTAAGTATTCTTTTTGTAAGTTTACCTTCTGCTTCTATAACTGGTTATAACTTGATAGCCTAAAAATAATCATTTTACCATTGTCACATCCTATCTTTATGGAAGAGGACTTTTTCATGATATTTGGGTTTAGAAAAAATATAGCCAAATTTCCATTTTGCCAATGCCTTTTCTGTGTTTTCTTGTCAAGAAATCTCTGTAGAATCACAGCAAATGAAACCAACATGTGTTATATTTAATAGGTCTTATAAAACTTATTTTGAAGGAAAAAAAATTAAGAAAACATAACTCTTAACAGAATCAGAATGGAAAGGTTTTTTTCTTTTTTATTTGATCTTAAATGCTACCTAAGAACTATCTGGACTTAATACAGAGGAGAAAGAGATTTGAATAGAGGGCTCCAAATTTAATAAAATCTACAAAAAAAAAAAAAAGTGAGAACTGCTGGCAGGCTAGCAAAAAGGGACTTAGTCAATAGGTATGTATCCATGGACTGCAAGGAGATCCAACCAGTCGATCCTAAAGGAAATCAGTCCTGAGTATTCATTGAAAGGATGATGTTGAAGCTGAAACTCCTAATACTTTGGCCACCTGATGCGAAGAACTGGCTCATTAGAAAAGCCCCTGATGCTGGGAAAGATTGAAGACAGGAGGTTTGACCAATGAAATTCAGCTGCCCAGTCTAGCATCCAGTACCCCTAAGGACCGAGAATGCTTTTATTTTCAATAAATTTGTTTGGTACTAAGAAGTTTATACCCACCCCTCAGTGCCCTTCTTACTAAGGAGCCAGAGGCCTAAGCTTCTGAGAATTCACAGAAAATGGAGCCGCAAGCTGGCTCTAAAGCAGCTAGCTCCATCACTCATCATTTAATGAAGATACAGGCAGTGTCTGCCTTCAGCTCCCACCAAAATAATAGTGAGGACCAGGAGCTGAAAAACACACATCTTCAGTATTGGTGGTTCTCCAGGACACTGTGCCACCTGCTGAAATGACATGGGATGAACGCTCTGATGGTAAGGTAAATAAAAGCCCCTCAAAGGTGCCATGTGTTAATCCCCTGAGTCTGTGAATGTGTTACCTTACTGGGCAAAGAGGACTTTGCAGATGTGATTAAATGAAAGATTTTGAGATGGAGAGATTATCCTGGATGATCCAAGTGGGCCTATCTAATCATTAAAGGTCTTTGTAAGAAAGGCCAGAGGGTTAAAGTAGAGAGCAGAGGTAGGAGAGAGAAAAGGGAAGGGGGTGAAAGGTCTGGAGGGAGGTTTGAAGATGGAGAATGGAGCCAGGCACCAAGAAATATAGGAAGTCCCTAGAAGCTAGAAAAAGCAAGGAAGTTATTCTCCCCCAGTACCTCCAGAAGAAACTCACCACCCCCTGCCCAACACCTTGACTTTAGCCCATGACTCATTTCAGACTTCTGACCTCTAGACCTGTGAAAGTCCATGGAATTCTCCAGGCCAGAATATTGGAGTGGGTAGCCATTCCCTTCTCCAGGGGATCCTCCCTACCCAGGAATCGAACTGGGATCTCCTTCATTTTAGGCAGATTCTTTACCAGCTGAGCTACGAGGGAAGCCCCATAAAGTAACAAATTTGTTTGCTTTAAGTCACCAAGCCTATGGTAATGTCTTACAACAGTAATAGGAAGGAATTCGGTCCCTCAATCCAGAGCTGGTGCAACTCTGAAGAAGCCTGCAGGCCCTTTGGGTCTTACTGTTGTTGCCCAGACCCACCCCACCAGCTCTGTGCTTGTGGCCTCTACTACAGAGGTAGCTGTGCAGACACCCAAGCACCAGCAAGAGAGGCTGAGTGGAACTGGGGCCTGCCCATGATCTTGCTTGGCTCTACATCTTTCTTCCCCCACTGGAAGTGTCTCCATCTGCTCCAGCAAACCCAGCCCAGCCCTAGCTCTGCAGGACTGACCTCGCCTCTGTATCAGCCTTGACTCATCCCAAGCCAGCAGGGCTTCCCGTGTCCTTAATGGGAAACCCCCGTTCTGGGACCCATCTCAGCTGTGCAGCTCAGCAAACCCACTTGTGTCAATTTCTAAATTTCAGGTACAAGGAAGAGGGTAATTTAGGAAGGTGCTGAGAGTAGGATCTTTAATTGTATGGGCCTTGTAACCAAATGGTGTGGCTGGGAAAGGTTCCCTATGCCTCCACCTCTCCACCCTCATCATTGGATCATACCTCTTTCTTTGGCGTGGGCCTTAGTTCACACATTTGTAGAAAGGTGATTGGACAAGATGATTTTTCTTAGGAACCACGCCTGTGTGCTCAGTCACTCAGTCAAGCCCGACTCTGCAACCCCATGAACTGTAGGAAACATCTACCAACCACACTCTAATCTGTGACCTATATGGTTAATTAGGAACTCTAAGGAAAGGGTTTGCTTCATAGATTTAAGCTGCATTCCGGCATTCAGCTTGCAGCCCTGGGGGCCCTCTGCCCAAGAGTTCTTTCCACGGAGTTTTCGAGGCCCCTAGAATTTACTGGTCTGACTTAGCCAGTAAGGCCAAGATTGTTTTCACATGGCAGGGTTAGACAAAGAACTCTGTGCTGCCAAGCCCACATCCAATCTTAAATCGATTTCATTTTTATCAACCTAAATCTGTCCTTACTTCCATCTCTGCTCAGCTTGATTTATTCTTCTAATCTTTTATTCCTTTCATTTTAACTCTTTACTGTACTTTCACTGTCCTTGATCTATTTTTTTAAAAATTATTACTTATTACTGCTTTATCTTGGTTCTTTTTAGTACCTTATCATTATTCAATTTTGTTTTATCCTAACTGTTTTCATTGTAAATTGCATTCTTTTTTTATTTCCTGCTGCTGCTGCTAAGTCGCTTCAGTCGTGTCCAACTCTGTGCGACCCCAGAGATGGCAGCCTACCAGGCTCTTCTGTCCCTGGGATTCTCCAGGCAAGAACACTGGAATGGGTTGCCATTTCCTTCTCCACTGCATGAGAGTGAAAAGTGAAAGTGAAGTTGCTCAGTCGTGTCCAACTTCACAATCCCATGGACTGCAGCCCACCAGGCTCCTCTGTCCATGGGATTTTCCAAGCAAAAATACTGGAGTGGAGTGCCATTGCCTTCTCTGTTTTTATTTCCTAGTCAATTTATTTTGTGTTTTACCCTTTCTAGTTGTCTAAGTGATATAACTGGGGCTTCCCTGGCGGCTCAGGTGGTAAAGAACCCACTCTAGATTCAGGCCTGGAAAATGCTACGGACAGAGGAGCCTGGCTTACTATAGCCTATGGGGTCTCAAAGAGCTGAACATGACTTAGCGACTAAGGGCACACACAAAAGTGGTATACTTGAAAAACATAAGACTAACGTCTGCAGTAATAGCCCAGAGTCCAGGCAAGAAAAGTGGAATATGTTTTCCCCTCTGGGACCAACCAATCTGTTGGTGGATGATTTCTGAGATATTAGTAAGAATTACTAGCTTCCTGCTCTCAAGGTGAAAAATTAAAATAAAATAAAATACAGAGTTTCTCTAAGAACTAGGAACTTAAATCCCCTTCCTATGGAGATTCAATGTCCACGAGTGGTTAGAATTAAGGGGACTGTGAGATGAGAAGCTTCGGCTTTCCCCTGTGGATAATGTTAGGGAGCTCAGAGTCAGCTAAGAACACTTCTGAGCCTAATAACCACAGAGGCCTTCTTGGGGAAAGTAAGTCTGATTATTTTTTAATACTTATTGATTATTCAACAAATTGGTCTCATCACATTACTGGATCTATAAAATAGATTAATTTTTAAACTATATTTAAGTTCATTTCAAAAACAGCATTCACCTGTGTACATTAAACAATTGTTTGCTTCTTTAAACTGATAATATGAACCTTAAAAAACTGAACACGATATTCTTGGAATATGCATATGGGCCTAATCCTGGTGACCTGAAATATGCTACTGAACATTTTGTTTTACATGATTTTACTTTGAATTTTTTCAGAAAATTGTCTGAAAACTTCAAAGTAGTATTTTAAGGTTAATAAATTGATCATGGCTTTAACTGACTCTTCCAGGAGGTCATTATATATTTATTTTAAAAATACTTTTCTACAAGTTCTGAGGTTCCTTGAAAACTCAGAGCAAAATCTGCCAAATAGAGGACATTACATTTTAGTTTTTTATTAAATTTATAAAAATTCATCTCAGATGTGCCTAAGGATACTTTATTTTTGCTTCTGTATTTGATAAATATTTTATTATAAGGCACAGTTATCAAAAAACTTGTCTGATTCTTTTGACTGTACCTGGAGAAGGAAATGGCAACCCACTCTGGTACTCTTGCCTGGAAAATCCCATGGAGGGAGGAGCCTGGTAGAGCCTGGTTTGAATGTATCACCAAATTTAGATCCTACAGAATTATATGCCTTCTTGTTTTAAGTCCATTCTGGAACAGAATATAAACATACCCAATTAAATTTAGAAGCTCCTTCAAAGATTCATCCCAGAGTCAAGATATTCTCAAGCACCATTCAGTTTCTCCTGCGATTTTGGCTTTTATTTGGACAGTTAGTCCTTGACAGACTCTGATTTCTCATTTCTGTCTTCCCAGCACCAGCACTGTAAGATTGCCAGCATCTGTGCTTCTTCCCTCGGGTACGTGCCTGCTAAGTCACTTCAGTCATGTCCGACTCTTTGCAACCCTATGGACTGTAGCCTGTCAGGCTGCTCTATCCATGAGATTCTCCAGGCAAGAATATTGGAGTGGGTTGCCATGCCCTCCTCCAAGGGATCTTCCCCACCCAGGGATTGAACCCAAGTCCCTTAATGTCTCCTGTGTTGACAAGCGTGTTCTTTACCATTAGCACCACCTGGGAAGACCCTCTCACCTCACACCCACTCCCTTAGGCGCACAATTCTCTCACCTTCTCTAGCTCTCTACCTGGCCACTTAGAAATCAGGGAAGACCTCCGGGGCAAGACAATTTAGAATGCTAAATTAGGGGAATCCTTAACCATAGGATTCCCTTCTCTCTATCATCTTGACTCCTTGAGTCCTAACTGCCTTAGTAACAATCTGAGTTTTAAAACATTTTCAATGCTTTCTAATATTTTTTTGTAGGAAGTTTGGTTTGTTGTAAGTGAACCCAACATAGTCTCGGAGAAACATACCTAGACCTGGGATAAACACATGCATTTTTTATAGTGTATTTTTTTTTTCAAATTGGAATTTTTATTTTGATGGTTTCTAGCTTTTTTAAGACAGTTTCATGTATTTATTTATGACCATGCGTGTAAACACCTCAGTTCCCTGACCAGGGATCGAACCTGCACTCTCTGCATTGGAATCTTAACCACTGGACCACTAGGAAAGTTCCCAAGGCATGTATTTTTGATCAACAGAGATTGAAGATAAGGGAAGTGCTGAAACACAGATGTGGAGATAGGAAAGCACATGGTACTCAGAGGAAAACAGGTTCTACTCCTGCTTAGGTATATGGGTTGGAGCACTAAGACGCCTAGAGCCCCAGGACAGCACAAGGCTTGTCCAAGAAACAGTGAGACTTTTTTAAACAGAAAAGCAAGATTCTTGAAAAAGAGAAGAATCTTTTCAATGTCAGCCGGCACTTTGCTAGGAGCAGTCCCTCAACTAGTTCTCACAGCAACTCCGATTATCATTCTCCTACACAATGAGAAATGTGAAATCTAACATGATAAAACCACTTGCCTAGATCACATAGCTAGCAAGCAGTATAATGGGAGTGAGGTCTAACACTCTCTCCATGACCTCATATCTCCTCATCTTTAGGAAGGCAACAAGAATTTCATGTTCTAAAAACAAGAAGGTCTGATTGTGCCCTCTTTATCCTATAAGTATTACCGAATACCAGACATGGGTCAGGGGTTGAGGAAGAGAAAAAGAAGGTGATCTGGTACAGAACTCAAGGAAACTCCAACATGCTGGGGCATGCAGGGAGCCACAAGCATTTCTAGAACATCAAGTCCTCAGTGAAACTAAATTCAGAGGCAGACTCAGCAGACAGATGGAAAAGCCAGAAAACAAACCCTGTCACAGGTTCTTTGTCCTCCAGGAGTTCACAACTCCTACATAGCAGAGCAATCAATTATTTCCTTATCACACGGTGGGGCTAGGGGAGGAGGGAATGTATCTAAAGAAGAAGAAAAAAAAAAACTAACCCTAAGAGTTTATAGAGATAGAACTCTGTACAGAGATATAGGACCCACAGAGACAAAAATGTTTACTATCATATCTTTACAAATGCTTTGGGTGGCAGCTCAGGTGGGTATGCATCTCCCCATGGCTCCAGTTCCCCTTGTCAGCCTTCTCTGGCTCCAGATTCTGACTGGTGATTCTAGTCCCTGGGCTCAGGTATCACCTTCTCTCTTTGTCCCTCCCAGCCCGGGGACAGTAATGACTTCTTGCTCTTGCTCATCTCTGGGTTGCCTTACTGTCCTCTTAGGCTTCATAGCTCTTTCATCACTTGTGTAATCAATGAGTCCTATCTGGCTCTTTTGTGATCCCATGGGCTGTAACCTGCCAGGATCCTCTCTCCATGGGATTTCCCAGGCAAGAATACTGGAGTGGGTCACCATTTCCTTCTCCAGGGGATCTTCCAGATCCAGAGATTGAAGCTGTGTCTCCTGCATTGCAGGAAGATTCTTATACCTCTGAGCCACAAGGAAAGTCCACATAATCACCTGCGTTGAGTTTCCTATGTTTAAATACTCAGTGGCTTAAGTTATTCTGGTAGATCCTGCTGGAACTCTCTCTCTTCTAGTTGGCTGGGATGGTAGGACACTGTTACCTTCTTCCCAGTCTTGGACAGCTGGTGAGGCAAGCATACAACTGACAACCTTGTCCCCTGCTGCTGACTTGCAGGAAGTGATGAAATAAAGAGAAACTTGGGTCCTCCCTGGTGGTCCAGTGGCCAAGTGTCCATACTCCCAATGCAGCAGGCCTGGGCTGGATCCTCGGTCAGGGAACTAGATCTCATATGCTGGAACTAAGACCCAGTACAGCCAAATAGGTAAATAAATAATTAAAAAAAAAGATGGGGGAGACTAAACGGTAGCATGGAACTTACCTGAGTATTGAGGACATTGTAAAGAAATATCTTCAGCCCTCAATAGTCTTTCAGCCATTGTGACAGTGGTCAGCCCAGCAAGGAGGGATTCAGAAGCCACTCAATATATTTCCCAAGACTAACATTAGTGTAACCAAATTCTCCATCAGGCTAAGCGAGAAAACAAATCATTCTTTGTCAAGTGCAAAGTTGTCACTTTCTAACACACAAGAGGGAAACAGACAGACCCTTGAACTGTCAGTTCACTCATAAATCTCAAGTGTGAAGCTTTTTGTTGGCAAATAAGTCAAATATTTGTGAATTTATAGTTCATTAAATCGATCTGTAGTATGTTTAAATTCACGGATTTTTATTTGCAGAATGAATGCACACTTGCTTCTAGTAACATTGCAATAAAAATTAAGTCCGTCCTGAGTTCCTTAGCTATGGTGTAATCGGTATCACTCAGAAAAACTCAACTAGCTACCTTCAGATTTATCTGAGTTTATTTACTGCCTTGCTTGCACTCAAAAACCCCATATTGAGAGAATTACTTGTGTTTGCAAGGTTTCCTTTCAAAGAACAAAAGCACTTCAAAGGCAGCACTTACAGCTAATAAAACGGAGAATAAAAGACAAAACTGGCCATTTTTACATTCAAAGGAAAGAAACACGGAAAAAAGTAAACATTTCTATGGTTGTCTAAGAGTGATGAACCATGTGGCACCAAGCAACCCATATTGGGAGCAATTTCTGAGTAAGAAAAGAGAGCTGTACTAAAACAGATGGAGAGGAAGCATGTTCCACAACAGAACAAGATTACAGGGCCCTTTGGGTAGACGGGGGCTTCACAGGATGCCCTCAACTCATGTTTTCATCTCGAGGAGGAAGCTTGCAGACTGCAGTGCCTGGGCCTTACAGAGTGTTCTTTAGGCAGGACCTCCATCTAGTGGTTTGACCTGAAAATTATTCCCCAGCCTTAATCACACACACACACACACACACACACACACACACATAATTCTCTTGTACAAACTTTGAAAATAGAAAAATAGATTTTCCTCTTGTTGCCTGGCAGGGTTCCCCATGAACCCACCAAACCCTGTCCCTCAGTCTCTAAGGACTGAACTTTTCTTAACCTCTGGATTTTGTCATACACTATCCGTCTGTGGCAATTTCATCCAGTTTACCTCTGGGCACACACAAGAAAAGTGATTTCTAATGACCAAGAGGAACAAAGCTGTGTGAGTGTGTATTGAGTATGTAGCCTATAGGTGTGTATATGCGCTGGGTTGGAGTGTTCTGAGGAAGAGCTTGGTTGTGGAACAGAATGGCCCGTGGTAATTGATAAAGGTGGAGATGCAGGGTACAGATCAGTAAGAACGAATGAATGGATAGTGACACAGGAGCAGACGCACAAGTGTGCAGAGGTGGGGCAGCATGGTGCCTCACCGGACAGGGAAGCAGAGTGTGGCTGAAATGAGACCAAAATCAGCTGAGATCGGTGGCTCATAGTCTTGAGCAAGTGACCTCAAGTTGCCAGAGCTCCCTGCTCCTGCCAGTATTCTTGCCTGGAGAATCCTATGGACAGAGGGGCCTGCCAGGCTACAGTCCTTAGGGTCAAAAGAACCAGACATGACATACAACTAAACCACCACCATTGTTATCTTTTGGAGATTTCCCCCTGGTGGCTCAGACAATAAAGAATCTACCTGGGAGACCCAGGTTCGATCCCTGGGTTGGGAAGATCCCCTGGAGAAGGGAATGGCAACCCACTCCAGTAGAATTCCATGGAGAGGAACCTGGCGAGCTACAATCCATGGGGTTGCAAAGATTTGGACATGACTGAATGACTAAGACACTATACACACTGTCAACGGTCCTTACACACCTGCTCCTACCTGTGTGCCTGTGATCATGTCCTTGGCTGAGCTTCTGACATTCTCTATCAGTACATTTTGAAGATGTTTTGGCCACTTACCTCTTGCAATTCTAAGTGCTATGGATCTTATTCTTCCATGTGTATATAATTTTTACACAATTTGATGGTTTAAGGATGCCCCCCCCAAAAAAATCCCAGATCTCTAGGTTCACTATTCTGTAAACAATAGGTCTGTGACAGTTCTTAGCACTGGTGTAGTTTCCCCTCTTCTTCAGTATTTCCTTACTTTCTTTCATCCTTCAATGTTTTTCAGCATCTTCTTCATGTATTCTCACATAACATTCAACACCATGGATTCTGTTTTCTCCATCACTGAATCTACCCGTGTTTTCCATTATTCATTTGCGTTTTTTCTTCTATATACGTGCTTCCTTTGTCTGACATTCCTCCTTTCAGCCACGCTAACAGCAGTGTTTTTAAAGGAAATCTACATGCTCATCAAGGGAGAATCAGGAAACACGGCCTGAGAAAGCAGATGAATGATAGTGGGTAGGAAGAAGTCATGAAGGTGTGAAAACAGAGGGAGAGAGATGCGAAGATACCAGATTTTAAACACCCATCAGCTTTAGGGCAGTGGCTTTCAGCTTTTGTAAGTTTATTGCACATTTTTAAATGTTAGAAATGTTGGCAGTTTAGCTGACATGAATATATAACATAATTTTTTTTCATAAGTATGACCAAAACAATGTCACTCCACAGACTCTTAAAATGTGATTTTGGCACTCCACCCAAAGAAAGGTGGGTCTATGTCCCCTGCCCTTGAATTTGAGTGCTGTGTGACTCAGAGCCAATTGGATGCCATGATGGTAAATCCAAAGCTAGTTCAGAAAAGGTAAGCATCCTGCCTCGTCCACTGAAATACCTGCCACAGGGGCCTTCATCATTGTGTGAGCAGCCCAACTATTCTGAGGCCACCATTTCATGAGGAAGTCAAACTAGTTCTTGTGAAGAGACCACCTGGAAAAGCCCTGGAACTTACAGAGAAGGAAAGATACAAGGGAGAGAGCCACCGGAGAGGTTCAGACCCTAGCTTTCAGACCCCTGGAGTTTCAGCTGCAGTTGCCAAATGGCTGAAACCAAAGAAAAGACTTCAGAACCATCCAGAAATATCCAATGTAGCCTTTCTGCCAAGTCATTAGCCTACAGAAACCAAGAGAGGTAGTGATCAGCATTTTAAGCCACTAAGCTCTGGAGTAATTTACTACATAGCAGCAGGAGCTGGAACAGAAGTAAAGACAGTACTGAACAAGTCAGGAAGCATTAGAATGCAGTCTCTACTACACAACCACCCTGTCTCACATTGACTACAAAAACACGCTCGATATCTTCCACAGATTCCCCTCAGCATGTTCCCTTTTGGAGATGCTTAAGCTCCATAAAAACTCTTTCTTGGACACTGGCCTGATATTATTATCTTATACCCTTCCCTACAGGGCCTCCCTGACCAACTAAGTTAGTATTTCATTTAACAGTCATTAACGTAAACAGCAGAAGTATTTGGATCAACACCTAGTGGCTCACCGAGCCCCCCTTGGTTTCTAATACCATTATTCACTTAAAGAAGCAGGGCTTCTTGGTGGAACAGCCAATTCCAGAGCTGGGGCAGGCGAAATATAAAGTGAGTCTGGAGGAACATGCAGTGCCAGATAATAAACAAGAGCTCAAAATAAAAACAAAACAAAACAACAACAACAACAACAACAAAAGGGTGGTGGGGGGAAGGGGTATGTCAAAATTTAGAAGTTTGGGATTATCAGATACACACTACCATACACACTACTATCAGATATAGTGAGCAAAGATCTCCTGTATAGCACAGGAAACTATACTCATAATAACCTATAAGGGAAAAGAATCTGAAAAAGAGTGTATGTGTATATATATATATATATATATATATATATATAGTGTGTGTGTGTGTGTGTGTGTGTGTGTGTATAATTGAATCACTCTACTGTACACTTGAAACTAACACAACATTGTAAATGAAAATACTTCCATTTAAAATATTCAAAAAAAAAATAGGAGTAAAACTGAAAGAGCTTCTAATGGCCAAAGCTAGAACAATGAACAACGGCACCCCACTCCAGTACTCTTGCCTGGAAAATCCCATGGACAGAGGAGCCTGGTAGGCTTCAGTCCAGGGGTTGCAAAGAGTCGGGCATGACTGAGCAACTTCACTTTGACTTTTCTCTTTCATGCATTGGAGAAGGAAATGGCAACCCACTCCAGTATTCTTGCCTGGAGAGTCCCAGGGATGGGGGAGCCTGGTGGGCTGCCGTCTATGGGGTCACACAGTGGTGGACACGACTGAAGCGACTTAGCAGCAGCAGCAGTAGGAGTCAAACTGAAAGAGCTTCTAATGGCCAAAGCTAGAACAATGAACAACGGCACCCCATCCAGTACTCTTGCCTGGAAAATCCCATGGACAGAGGAGCCTGGTAGGCTTCAGTCCAGGGGTTGCAAAGAGTCGGGCATGACTGAGCAACTTCACTTTGACTTTTCTCTTTCATGCATTGGAGAAGGAAATGGCAACCCACTCCAGTATTCTTGCCTGGAGAGTCCCAGGGATGGGGGAGCCTGGTGGGCTGCCGTCTATGGGGTCACACAGTGGTGGACACGACTGAAGCGACTTAGCAGCAGCAGCAGTAGGAGTCAAACTGAAAGAGCTTCTAATGGCCAAAGCTAGAACAATGAACAACGGCACCCCACTCCAGTACTCTTGCCTGGAAAATCCCATGGACAGAGGAGCCTGGTAGGCTTCAGTCCAGGGGTTGCAAAGAGTCGGGCATGACTGAGCAACTTCACTTTGACTTTTCTCTTTCATGCATTGGAGAAGGAAATGGCAACCCACTCCAGTATTCTTGCCTGGAGAGTCCCAGGGATGGGGGAGCCTGGTGGGCTGCCGTCTATGGGGTCACACAGTGGTGGACACGACTGAAGCGACTTAGCAGCAGCAGCAGTAGGAGTCAAACTGAAAGAGCTTCTAATGGCCAAAGCTAGAACAATTTCAGCAGAGTAACACAGTATTAGATTATGACCCAAAGTACAAATCATGTTCATGAATCCCCCTCACGTAAATTCGTGTCTTTCCTGCATGCATGCTCAGTCGTGTCTGACTCTGTGACCCCATGGACTGGAGCCTGCTAGACTCCTCTGTCCTTAGGATTTTCTTGGCAAGAAAACTAGAGTGGGTTGCCATTTCCTCCTCCAGGAGATCTTCCTGACACAGGGAATGAACTGGTGTCTCTTGTGTCTTCTGATTTGAGAGGCAGAATCTTTACTAACTGTGCCCCTTGGGAAGCCACTGCTCAGGTTATCTATGTGTATACATCTTTATGTATATTTGTATGTAATCATACAGATTACAGTTACATCAAAAATTTTAATAACAGTAATTGCTTACATATATTACAATGTGCAGGTCCTGTCCTTAAACACTGTGCAAACATTGATCACCTTAATCCTTAGAGCACCCTATTGGGATAGATATTACTGTTACCATTTAACAGCTAAGGAACCCAAGGTTTATCACATCAATGCACAAATCGCAAAGGATACAATGAATACAGCACATTGTAGGTACTGGCAGCCATGAGACACCAACGGGGCACTGGCACCTCGGGCCTGTCCAGCCACTGAAGAGCCAGGGGCAGTATACCCTTTCAAGTCTCACCAAAAGGCTCTGATACAGTTTTCTCAATGTCAGCCTAAGACTTAAACCTAACACCAAAATACAATCTCTCAAGATCTCTGCCATACAACCAAAATAGTAAATGCCAACACTGTGATAATAATTATACTGATATTGTATGAAAATGATACAGTTTTACTAAAATGCAGTGTAGAGTCTCAGAAGTTGTATGAAGTCTCTTAAGTCTCTGGGGAAAATGTTGTTATTAACCTGTTAAGTAAAGAGACATTAAGATATCTGCTGAAGCAAGAGAACCAGAAAACTCACTCAATGGAGAGACAGGAAAACTTCTCAAGCAGAACCTGGTTAACCTGAATGCTGTGTTCCCAGAATTTTAGCTGAGTTCTGCTTTTAAGAGGGGAAACACAAGGGAACAAGCTGAATTTTCATTTCTCTTGAACTAAAACAACAGTCACAGCATCCAGAGGTCTTCTGGGTCAGAGCAAAGTCAAGGTCCAGCCTCCAGCCCTTTCCATCACATGCCTGTCATGTATTAGAATAAAGAATACTGGCTCCCTGGGGCAGAGCAGAGAGCAGGCAGGGGAAAGGGGTGGAATACTGGCTACAAAGCACCTGTTTTGTGCTAAGAACTGGGCGAGATATCATCCAGAATCCTTTATTGTTTCTCATAACAACCTTTTTAGAAAAAGTTTTATTAACACCATTTCACACATGAACCCAAGGTTCAGAGGGGTAAAATAACTTGCCTAAGATCACACAGCTAATAAGAGATGAGGATTCTATCTGATTCAACCAAGACTAGCTCCAAAGACTTTCTCTTTGTAAAACCACAACCAAGAAAGGGTAGTGAAAGATACCAGCAGTCCCCTGAGCTTGAGGGAAAGCTAGTTCTAAAGATAGAGCCCCAGAAAGGACCTTGTGCTTCTATGACAAAATGCAGACCCCAAGCTCCATGTTTGTAAGAAGGAGTCAATCCACAGCTAGGCAGGGGATGATACATCCTCCTGTTACCGGGTCATCACGGGACAAGCCAGTAATCAAAAGACAAGTTTGGGGCAAGGAATAACAACTTTACTTGGGAAAGTCAGCAAGCCAAGATGATGGGCTCATCCCCACAAAGAACCAGCTTGCCTGAGTTAGAATTTAGGTTTCTTTTATACTAAAAGAGAAGGGAGTAGTCAAACATCTCCTGGTTCCCATCAGCTCCCTAAGGGAATGTGTTAATTTCTTCCTCCCTGTAGTCATTCACAGGTGGGACTGGTCAGGATGTTTGCTGTGAGCTAAACAAATGCACTTTAGCTTACTGCTCATTACCTGGGAAGCACGGTTCCCAGAGATGGGCCATTATCCATAAATTAAGTTTATAGGCAATATCCTTTTAGTGATTAACTTCTAAAAGAATACAATGTTCTTCGCTATTACATGCCTAGGTGGTGGTGGGTATGAGCATGAAATAGCTAACTGGGAGACACAATCTGTCATAGAAAGTTAGATTAGAGAGGTAGGTTTCCTGAACCTGGAGAAGAGAATGAGTTTCATTTGCATGTCCCCTGACTATAACCGTGCTTACTATGGGCAGGATACTTTCCTGCTTTTTCTCATTTCATTCTCATTATGTCCAATTCATAAGAAGAAACTGAGACCTGAATTGCTTACCTAACTAACCTAATGTCAGAGAGTCAATGTTGAGCCAGATACTCTTCCAGAATCCAAGTTCTTAATCACTAGGAAGAAAAAACAAAGTTCAAATAATGAGATTTAACCCATATTATTTAGTCTATTAAAAATATTGTTTTATTGCCATTACAAACCAAATTTTATTTTATTCAAGTAAGAAATTTTATTAGTATTGAGTTTTATTACCATAGTTTGAATTTTAGTACAACTATAATACTTGGCTTGTTATTAATACTGTATTATATGTATTATTTTAGTACTGTTATTTTAGATTTATGGCCATAATTATCATCTTTACAGCTCTAGATTTTATTATTGTTTCCATGTTTAGTGTTTTTGCAATAGTTTTTTTTAAATTTTATTGAAGTATAGTTGATTTAAAATAGTGTGTTAATTTCTGCTGTACAGCAAAGTGATTCAGTTATACACATATATTTATATATTCTTTTTCATATTGTTTTCCATTGTGGTTTATCACAGGATATTGAATAATATCCTGTACAGTTCCCTGTGCTATATGGTAGGACCTTGTTGTTTGCCCATCCTGTATATAATAGTTTGCATCTGCTAACCCCAAACTCCTACTCCTTCCCTCTCCTGCCTGCCTCTTCCTTGACAGCCACAAGAGTGTTCTCTATATCTCTGAATTTAATAACAGTTTTATGGCCTGCATAGAAATGGAAAATAATGACAATAATGGTATGAAATCCATCTCATGTTTGCTGTATCAAATGAAGAATGAATAAATCTAGCACTAGCATCAATGCTGCAATTTGGTTTACCCAACACCCATTCAAAAGCCTTTCCCAAGTGCCTCCCTGAACAATAATTGCAAAAGTGGAAAAAACTACATTTCCCAGAACTCTTTGCAGCTCGGGTACTCATATGACTTATACAGTCAATGAAGAATTATTGGGTTGGCCAAAAACTTCATTCAGGTTTTTCCCTAAGATGTTATGGGAAAACTAAAACTAACTGTTTTGTCAACCCAAAACATCCACTCCATCGTTGGAAAGCAAAAGTGACACAAGACAGAGGAATATGATGTAGTGGTCACACTTCATGAGATCAGATCTGAAGCACTTGGTCCTTCTGGGTAGCTATAACTAAAGTTCTGGCACCTCGGGTGATTAAAAGCCAGACATCATTAGCAAGGAATTTCTTTGAGATGACTTCATATTGCAGCTAAAAGTTTCTCCTTACTGTGTTCCTCCAGCTGTGTAACATCGAAACAAATTCCCTGGCCTTCATTTATGTGTAATAAACCTGTTAATGTCCTATAACAAAACCCATTCTTGAAGTGAATTCTGTTATTTCTTAATTTATCACTAAGAATCTTCATTAATATACAACATTCCACTGACTGATAGACTTTTGAAGTGGGAAATGATATTTAGAGGTTAATGAATTTAAACTATTTCCTACTGTGAGACAACTTTTTAGAGTAATCTTGACATTCAGCCTTCTTTTTATCCCCTCTAGGAAAGGGGGATTCACTTTGGCTGCTTGAAATCCTTTGCAGTCCACAATGCTCTCATTTGGCATGCCCTAAAATGTCTTCTGGACTTCCCTGGTGGCTCAGAGGTTAAAGTGTCTGCCTCCCATGTGGGAGACCCGGGTTCGATCCCTGGGTCGGGAAGATCCCCTGGAGAAGGAAATGGCAACCCACTCCAGTATTCTTGCTTGGAGAATCTCATGGACTGAGGAGCCTGGTGGGCTGCAGTCCATGGGGTCACAAAGAGTCGGACACGACTGAGTGACTTTACTTACTTACTTTAAATGTCTTCTGTAGGAAAGCATTTGTATATACACATTTAGGGTTATGTGGTTAGATACATTTGGAGAATAAATGCTAAGCTAAATAGTTACATAGCTTATTGCAGAATTTCTCAGAGCCTTTCATATACCAATATTCATAGATAATCTTCAAGAAGTAGTAAGCTATGCAATTATTTTCCAAACATTTGGTGAAACATTTTTCTTTTGTGATGAATCTCCAAGAATTTCTGTCACACGAGATGACTTTCATGATACTTGCCTTAAATTAGTGAATCACCAGAAGAGTAGGAATTTCAACTTCAGAATAGATGAGTGAAGACATTTGGAAACCAAAGATCATTTGGCCCCCTAAGATAGCATTACAGAAAAGCCACCAACTTACCAATCTTGAGATCAGACTTTTTTTCCAAGAGCCCCAACTCAAGAGGAACCCTGCTGTGTGATCTGAGTTGCTGCCTCTCTTCTGGTGTTCCAGTTTCTCTACTGATACATTACAGATCATCCTGACACTTAATGTTACAAAAATAGTAGAGAGAGTTCCTACACACCCGTCACCCAAGGTTCCCTAATGTTAGCTTCCTATACAACCTTAATACATGACCACAGTTAACTAATTTGGTATAATGCTTATTGACTACACTACAGACACTATTAAACTTCACCAGTTGATCTACTAATAACTTTTTTCTACCCAAAGATCCTAGCCAAGGTCCCACATTATATTTAGCTGTAATTTTCCCTTAGTCTCTTCCCGTGTGTAACAGTTTATCAGCTCTGTCTTTCCTGGTCTTGGCACACTTCTGACAAGTACTAGTCAGCTATTTTGTAGACCAGTTTTCTCATAATTGGATAGAGATTAGGGTCAAACTACTCACCTGATACCTGGCTTCTAAGAGGAAAGAGAGAAGTTACCTGTCCTCTTAAATCCTGCCAAGCATTACATCACTGCATTCTATTGGTCAAAGCAAGGCATAAGTCCCACCCAGATGCAAGGGGAGGTGCTGGACACGAGATGCCAACTGATCTATAGCCATGAAAGAAATAGATGGTGGCTGTCTTTGAAGACCATCTATCACAACAGGATTTTGAAAAACATTTTAAAAATCCACTTAGCAAGACACATGAAAGCTGGGAATTTTCTACTCTCACACTGAACATCTTTAATTATATGAAACCTGTTTAAATAGGGCTAGTAGTAACTGCTCCATATACTTTACGGAGTGTGGCAGCCATGGAGGATTGCTAAGATCGTCCTTGAAAAAGAAAAACTTCACGGAGTAGTACAGTTAGCCAATAGATTCCAGTAGCTGCACTTTGGGCATTTGTGATAGCAATTCATGCCAGGGCCACACCCTCCCTAGGCAGCTTTTAGCCAGTGACTGAGTATGGCAGTGAACTAGAGCCAGGCCATTTCTGCTTTCACAGGATTTCTCCAAGGAGATCCTCCTCAGCTCACAGATGCATTTTTTTTTTCACATCATAACACTTGCCCTCTGAGATTGGATTGCATCTGAAAATCATTCTAGAACAGACAACAGTTGTTAACTAATTGCTTTGGCCTTGCATGCACAAACATGAAAAGCCGCAGTTTCAAAACTGTCAGAATGGGTGTTAGTTTGGAAGAAAATCCCAGAAACAACTGTAGGCCACCCTTTTAACCTCTAGGCACCAAATGCTGTGGGAGGGGATGAATCAGAGGCGTTCAGCAACATTTCCTAAGTAGGAAGCAAAAGACGGCTAATCCCACGGGCTCACAAATCCAGCTGAAGAGCCCAGTTCGGATGGCTTTCAGATCAGCCATGAATTCTTTTATGAAACACAGTATCACCAAAGCTCTTGAAAGTGAAAGTGAAGTGAAAGTCACTCAGTCCTGTCTGACTCTTCGTGACCCCAGGGACTATACAGTCCGTGGAATTCTCCAGGCCAGAATCTTGGAGTGGGTAGCCTTTCCGTTCTCCAGGGGATCTTCCCAACCCAGAGATTAAAGCCAGGTCTCCTGCACTGCAGGCGGATTCTTTACCAGCTGAGCCACAAGGGAAGCCCATGGCTCTTGATCATACTGGAAAAGTTTGGCATCCATGCCTCCGAATCAAAACGACTTTCAGGAAAATCTAACTCTAACAGTAAGTTTCAAGAATACTGAAAACAAACTATTTCACATATATTTTTATTTGGTTATATTTGATAGAGCACTGTATAGTAACATTTTTATATGTTCTTTCAAACAGCATTAAAACCATAGTGCTAAAACTTTATGTCGAAGTTTGACTGGCAGTGTTTTTCCCTTCTTAAGATCTATTGTATTTCATCTAGTTTGAGACACTATTCATTTTTAAGATATAAAATAAGGGCACATCTTAAAAACGAATGGTGTCTCAAAGTAGACAAAATATGGTAGAACCACTTGATTCTCTTACTTTCTTCCTAGAACACTTTTTTCTTCTTTGCCTAATTACTCTTACCCATCCTCTGAGTTTTGGCTTAATTATCACTTCCAAGAAGTCTTCCTTAACCCACCTACCCTTACCCTCAGACTCTGTGAGTACCCCTGCTGTGTGTCTACAGCACCCTATACTCCACTCTCATAACTTTCTCATCCTTTACTCTAATGGTTTGTATGCTTTTCTATCTCCTTCACAGGGGGCTTCCCTGGTGGCTCAGACCGTAAAGCATCTGCCTGCAATGTGGGAGACCTGGGTTCGATCCTTGGGTCGGGATGGCAACCCACTCCAGTACTCTTGCCTGGAAAATTCCATGGACTGAGGAGCCTGGTAGATTACAGTCCATGGGGTCACAAAAAGAGTCAGATATGACTGAGCAACTTCACTTTCTTTCTTTCTTTCACAGGCTATAAACTCCTTGAAAACAGGGGACTCCTCTGTCTTGCTCACAGGGTACCCTGCACAGCTGGCACTCAATAAAGATTCATTCAACAAAGAATAAATTATCAAATGAACAAGTGTCTCCATTGCAAGCATATAAATAAGCTCAATCTATTTTGAATGGTGAAGCAATAAGAATTCTATCTCACAGATGAAGAAACTGAGGCACAGCAAGTATGAGGCTAATTAATGAGACCGGCAAAGCTAAACTGTCATAAGGTTCCACACAATAATAGGGATCTCTGACATTTATTGGGTATTTACTGTGTTCCTGTGTTACTGTGTTCCTGACCTCTGTGTATGTATAATTTCACTTAATTCTCATAGTCACTTAGGGTTAGGTGGATGTTGTTAATATTCCCACTTTATGAAAAGGGAAATGAGAGTGCAAAGAAGTAAAAAGTTACTAAGATAATGGTGGCTTCCCTGGTAGCTCAGATGGTAAAGACTCTGCTTACAATGTGAGACACCCAGGTTCGATCCCTGGGTTGGGAAGATCCCCTAGAGAAGGGAATGGCAACCCACTCAAGTATTCTTGCCTGGAGAATTCTATGGACAGAGGAGCCTAGCAGGCTACAGTCATAGATTAACAAATGAGTCAGACATGACTTGTAACTAACACATACAAGAGAGCTAATAATTGGTGCAGTTGAGATACAAACCAAGGCAGACTCCCAGAAGTTCTACTCTCAATCACAACATTAGAAGCCAGGTAAACTGTATCACAATATTTAGCAATAGTAAATACTATTAGGTAGTAGCAGATGACTTCTTAAGAACCTGGTTTCAAGCTGATCCAGGACAAATTGCTTTATTTCAGTGGATATAGATACTAACAAAAACAGAATTAATTCTAGTAGGGTTAAAAAGTCACTTTAATACAAGTTAGGAGCCCTCAATTCTTTATACACAGCCAACTCTTCAAGTGGCTATATAATCCTGGGTGAATCACTCAACTTCTCAGAAACTCAGTTTCTTCTCTAGTTAAAAAAAGGTGGGGTAAAGCAACTGAACCCACAATCCTCTGATAGGGTTCGTCACTTTATCTCAAAACAATTAACAGGTACACCAAGTGGGAGAGATCAGCAGTGGTTATCATCCTATGCCAAATATTGAACTCGAGGATGTAACTTAAACTCCAGTGTTTGTTCTACAAAATTCAAATAATGTTTGGCAAGGTGAAGGGCTCTTGATCCCCTGCCTGAAAGCATAGGTTTTCACGTTTCAGCCATGGATTTCTATTCCTTTCCTGCTATTAACAATGTTTGCATTAGTGGGGAGAGGGAAGCCCAGACTTGTGTTGACAGAGTTCAACTGTTGGGGAAAAGTACATACCTGGAGGGGGAACAGTGTTTAACAAGAAACAAGGCATCAGTCTCCACCTGACTCATTCCGAGCTGGGCCTCCCTCTGCTGTCGCTTTGTTCCAGCACTAGATCAGAGGTTCATGTGGAAACTTGTTGAAGTCAAGCACTATCAGAAACTGCAGCCCAGCTCTGCTGCAGAGGAAAACAAGATTCTAGCCAGGTGAGTGTGGGAGCCAAGGCTCCTGGGAAGAGCTGGAGATACTTCCGGGGCTCCAGGGAGAAACGCCCGCACTCTCCGTGTCACAGGACTGCCCAAACTATTTATTTATCCAAACCTTTGGGGAATGCTTTTCCAATAGGCCCTGGAATCCTTTTTCTTCTCTTGACTTGGTAAGAAGTTAAAGGTCATAATAAGTTATTTGCAAGCTTTGCCTTCAAAGCTAGATTCTTATGTCAAGGCATGCAGTATTTTCAGGCTTCATGATTGTACTTTGAGCAAGATAAATACGGGTGAATTTCTCAACTTCTCAAAGGTTTAGTTTCCTTACCTAGCAAATGAAAATAATAATGCCCACAACTTGCAGATTAAATGAGATTAGAAAGTGTCCCTAACATACAGTGTACTTAATAGAGGGAGTTCTTTTATGATTCCTTTCATGAAGGGTATGCGTGTGCTCACTCACTCAGTCATGTCCAACTCTTTGCCACCCACCAGGCTCCTCTGCCATGGTATTATCCCATCAAGAATACTGGAGTGGGTTGCCATTTCCTCCTCCAGGGACTCTTCCCAACTCAAGCACTCAACCTGTGTCTTCTGCATCTCCTGAATTGGCAGGTAGATTCCTTATCACTGAGTGACCTTGGAAACCCTTCATAAAGGGTATCCCAAGATCAAGAAAAAAAAGATCATCAAAAGGAAAAAAAAATTCCCAAGGGAAAAAAATTTTTTTTCATTTAGTGTCTGCACTGGGTCTTTGCGTATGGACAGACTTTCTCTGGTTGCAGCCAGTGGGGGCTACACTTCATTGCAGGGCACAGGCTTCTCACTGCAGGGGTTTTCCTCGTTGTGGAGCACAGGCTCCAGGGCACACAGGCTTCAGTAGTTGCAGCACGTGGGCTTAGTTGCCCCGCAGCATGTGGAAGCTTCCCAGGCCAGAGATCGAATCCATGTCCCCTGCACTGGCAGGTGGATTCCTAACTATTGGACCACCAGGGAAGTCAGCAATTATTTTTTTTTAATCCTCTAAAACCAACCAAACTTGGGAAAGCAGCCCTTCTACTTAGAGATTTTCTAGATCTTTTTTGGTAGTTTACAACAATCTTCTTCACATAAGTAGAACTGAAAAAAAAAAGTTGAGATAAATGTATAGAGAGATAGATAAATTGCATTTCCGATTTGTATTCATTCAACAAACATTTAAAAACACCAGACTTGGAGTGGGATAATAATTGCTTCCTTTTTAAAGAACTTTCAGCTTACAATGGTTTCTCACTAGCATTTATTCATTTGAAATTCCATCATACTTTTTTTAATTGAGTATAGTTAATGTACAGTATTATATAAATTACAGGTATACAATATAGTGATTCACAATTGTTCATGGTTATATGATGCACAGTTGTTAAAGTTTATATTCCATCTATAGTTATAAAATGTTGGCTATCTTCTTTGTGCAATATGATATATCTTTGTAGCTTATTTTATACATAATGGTTTGTCCCTTTTAATCCCCTGCCTCTAGGATATGGCCCCTCCTCTTTTCCTCTCCCGACTGGTAACCATTAGTTTATTCTCTATCAGTCAGTTCAGTATCAGTTCAGTCACTCAGTTGTGTCCGACTCTTTGCGACCCCATGAATCACAACACACCAGGCCTCCCTGTCCATCACCAACTCCCGGAGTTCCCCCAGACCCACGCCCATCAAGTCAGTGAGGCCATCCAGCCATCTCATCCTCGGTCGTCCCCTTCTCCTCCTGCCTCCAATCCCTCCCAGCATCAGAGTCTTTTCCAATGAATCAACTCTTCGCGTGAGGTGGCCAAAGTACTGGAGCTTCAGCTTCAGCATCATTCCTTCCAAAGAAATCCCAGGATTGATCTCCTTCAGAATGGACTGGTTGGATCTCCTTGCAGTCCAAGGAACTCTCAAGAGTCTTCTCCAACACCACAGTTCAAAGCATCAATTCTTCGGCACTCAGCCTTCTTCACAGTCCAAATCTCACATCCATACATGACCACAGGAAAAACCATAGCCTTCACTAGGTGGACCTTAGTCGGCAAAGTAATGTCTCTGCTTTTGAACATGCTATCTAGGTTGGTCATAACTTTCCTTCCAAGGAGTAACGTCTTTTAATTTCATGGCTGCAGTCACCATCTGCAGTGATTTTGGAGCCCCCCAAAAATAAAGTCTGACACTGTTTCCACTGTTTCCCCGTCTATTTCCCATGAAGTGATGGGACTGGATGCTATGATCTTCGTTTTCTCAATGTTGAGCTTTAAGCCAACTTTTTCACTCTCCTCTTTCACTTTCATCAAGAGGCTCTTTAGTTCTATATCTGTGGCTATTTTTTGTTATATTCACTATTTATTGTATGTTTAGGTTCCACATATAAGTGAAATCATACAATATTTATCTCTCTCTCTCTGACTTATGTGGAAAGATACAGCATATTTTTGGATTAGAAGAATTAATATTGTTAAACAATACTCAAGGCAATCTACCATTCAATGCAATCCCCATCAAAACACCAATAGCATTTTTCACAGGTAAAGACATTTACTGATCTATTAGAGGTAAGAGTGAAGTTGTAGCAGTCAAGGGCTAGAAGATCATAGTCTTTAATATGATGGTTTATCTGATGATAAACCTCAATTTGAGAACTGGATCTGATACCAGTTCTGTATACCCTTGAGCAAGTTCCCTTTCTGCACCTCATCTGTGAAATGGGAATAATATGCCTATTTTGTAGAGTTATTGTGAGGATCAGATAAAACAATGCATAGAAGGTATGGTTACATACACTGTGTAACACATAGCTTAGCACACTATCAATATCATCATAGTCTTTATTATAGTTTTTATTATTGTTCAAGGAGCCAAACTAGCAGAATTAGGACTAAAACTCTTGCTTGCGAAATCCCACTCCAGTCTTTTCTGCCATACCAATAGTTTGCAAACATTTTAAACATTACCTCTTTAAGAAAATAGTATCGTATATTACTCGTGTGTCTGTAACACAGCAGAAGTTGTTAGATTTGGAGGAGGGAAGCTGAAGGGCCTCCTGCCCACCCCTGCGTCCCACCACACAGACAGATACCTCTCCACAATTGACTTTGCATTAACTACGAGGTCAGCTGCCTGCAGTACCCCTGCCTGAGAGTCACCAGAGACTTGGTCTCAAAGACTTAAGCGGACAGGTAGACAGCAATGCTTCCATTTGCCTTGTCAGGGCCATTTGTCTCTTCTACTTATGTTGCTTTGCTCCTCATTTGCTGCCAATCTCTTGGCCCTTTGATCATGCCCCTTTTTCTGATTCATGGGCTCCATCAACTTGACCACTTCCTTAATGTTAGCAAGGACTTGAGCCTTCCTGTTTTGTTCTGTCAACTAAAATGGACTCTCCTGGTTCATAGACTCTCATCCATTTGGCACTCATCACTTCTTGTAGGAGAGGGAGCACTTCCACCCCCCTCCTATCCATCATGCAAGCTTTTGCCATCTCTTCCTAGATCACTCCCTAACTTTTCAAGAGAGGAAGAGTTATTCATCTGATTGATCAAAATTCTAGACCATTTTTCACATCACATTTTCTCTGAGGTCAGATTCCTGTGTGCTGAAGGTACAGACCCATCTGTCCCTTTACCATCTCCAGGTGACTACAAGTAGACATCCAGGCAGGCCCACTGTTTCCATATGCATGCCTAGGTACGCTGGCCTTTGCCTCTATATAACACAGCAGGTTAGAAGAATCCAGATTCAAGTTTTTGAGACCTGAAGCCCAACTTAGTCTTTAAGCTAAAGTCAGCATTCAGCCTAGAACGTAGCAGTGAGTGTTATTGGATACGCACGTATGCAGGTCAATTGGAGTCCCAGTTAACTGCTACTCCTGACTATATTTCCTACTGGGAAATCAACTGGGAGAAAAAATGACTAGTGGGGAAGATCTAAGCCTTCCCATGCCCTGGACAAAAAACCTTTAATAATTCCATCTCAAATCTGAGCACCTGTGTGACCTTTCTTCTTTAAGCCTGCCCCCCTTTCCCTGCTCCCAACTGTTCACAGGTCCCTCACCCTGCAGTCATTCCCCTGGTGAAACAGAACATGGCAGACACCCTAGTTTGTGCTCCTCAGGTCCTGAGCCCAATGTGTCTTTCCCACCACAAATCCTCCTCTACCTGAAGTCTTTCATTAGTTCAATCAGAACGAGGTATCCCTCCTCTGCTTACATAGCACTTAGCTTTTCATTAAGTTATACCACTTGCCTCATTCAGCTTCTTGTTCTAAAAGTTACTTATAACAGGTCAGTCTTTCCCTCGAGATTGGAAACAACACAAAAGCAGGGAGCCTGGTTAATCATTTCCGATACCACCTGAACTTCTACTCTTGGGCTTTGAAAACTACAGATGCACAATAGTACATTGTGACTTGGAGCCAAATAATGTCCCAATAAACCTGATCAGAAGAATTATATATACAAGAACTTTGAGATACTCAAGCCGGTTTTAGAAAAGGTAGAGGAACCAGAGATCAAATTGTCAACATCTGCTGGATCATGGAATAAGCAAGAGAGTTCCAGAAAAACATCTATTTCTGATTTATTGACTATACCAAAGCCTTTGACTGTGTGGATCACAAGAAACTGGAAAATTCTGAAAGAGATGGGAATACCAGACCACCTGACCTGCCTCTTGAGAAACCTGTATGCAGGTCAGGAAGCAACAATTAGAACTGGACATGGAAAAACAGACTGGTTCCAACGAGGCAAAGGAGTATGTCAAGGCTGTATATCGTCACCCTGCTTATGTAACTTACATGCAGAGTACATCATGAGAAATGCTCGGCTGGAAGAAGCACAAGCTGGAATCAAGACTGCCGGGAGAAATATCAATAACCTCAGATATGCAGATGACACCACCTTTATGGCAGAAAGTGAAGAACTAAAGAGCCTCTTGATGAAGGTGAAAGAGGAGAGTGAAAAAGTTGGCTTAAAGCTCAACATTCAGAAAACTAAGATCATGGCATCTGGTCCCATCACTTCATGACAAATAGATGGAGAAACAGTGGAAACAGCGACTAACTTTATTTTGGGGGGCTCCAAAATCACTTGGAGAAGGCAAAATCACTGCAGACGGTGACTGCAGCCATGAAATTAAAAGACGCTTACTCCTTGGAAGGAAAGTTATGACCAACTAGATAGCATATTCTAAAGCAGAGACATTACTTTACCAACAAAGGTCTGTCTAGTCAAGGCTGTTGTTTTTCCAGTGGTCATGTATGGATGTGAGAGTTGGACTGTGAAGAAAGCTGAGTGCCGAAGAACTGATGCTTTTGAACTGTGGTGTTGGAGAAGACTCTTGAGAGTCCCTTGGACTGGAAGGAGATCCAACCAGTCCATTCTAAAGGAGATCAGTCCTGGGGGTTCATTGGAAAGACTGTTGCTAAAGCTGAAACTCCATGAAGGAGTCCAAGGGACTCTCACTCGTGGCTGATCCATGTCGATGTGTAGCAAAACGAATACAGTATTGTAAAGCAAAACAAACTAGAAAAATAAAAATTAATTAAAAAAAAAAATAAAGCTGAAACTCCAGTACTTTGTCCACCTCATGCGAAGAGTTGACTCATTGGAAAAGACTCTGAGCTGGGAGGGATTGGGGGCAGGAGGAGAAGGGGACGACAGAGGATGAGATGGCTGGATGGCATCACCAACTCGATGGACATGAGTTTGAGTGAACTCCGGGAGTTGGTGATGGACAGGGAGGCCTGGCATGCTGCGATTCACGGGGTCACAAAGAGTCAAACACAACTGAGCAACTGAACTGAACTGAATATATAATTAACATAATAATATATAGAATACATTTGTAGCTTGCAAAGAACAATTATAAATAAAGTGAAAGAAAGTGAAAGTTGCTCAGTCAATTCTCCAGGCCAGAATACTGGAATGGGTAGCCTTTCCCTTCTCCAAGGGATGTTCCCAACCCAGGGATACAATCCAGGTCTCCCACGTTGCAGGCAGATTCTTTACCAGCTGAGTCACAAGGAAAGCCCAAGAATACTGGAGTGGGTAGCCTAGCCCTTCTCCAGCAGATCTTCCCAACCCAGGAATCTAACTGGGGTTTCCTGCATTGCAGGAGGACTGAGCCACCAGCTAGCCACCAGGAAAGCCCAATTATAAATAGGTAAATACTAAAAGATGCTTATATTTTATATTATGCTTATTGCTTGCTTGCATGCATGCTCAGTCGTGTCCTATTCTTTGTGACCCTATGAACTATAGTCCGCCAGACTCCTCTGTCCATGAAATTCTGCCATTCCCTTCTCTAGGGGATATTCCCAACTCAGGGATCAAACCCATGTCTCCTGTGTCTCCTACATTAGCAGGCAGATCCTTTACCACTAGCGCCGCCTGAGAAGCCCAAGTCTCCTCCAAGAACTCACCAAAAACACAAGTGCTGAATGTCTGGAAAAAGTGCCCTTTAGTAACAAGGTTGCTACTTTCTCCCCGCTTTCACTTTCCTTAAGACTCTGACATCTGATGATGGGTTGGCTCTAAGAATAGAAACTCCAGACAGAAAGGAGCCTAGCCTCTGGGTAGCTCTGGAGAGACTAGGGCATGCTGTTGGTTCCTCTGCCAGAGACCTGCTTTCAAGTTTGGTTGAGGAGGCGCCATACAATGAGACTATGTTACCACCCAGCTTTTTTTCACTTGTTGAATGCAGGCAGGTCAGCTGAGCCTGCAGCTGACAGCTGTGTTTACAACTTCCCATCACCCTTGTTAATTAATGAATTCTGGGCCTGGTGCTCACCCTGAATAGAAGTCTGCAGCATGGGATGGTGGCAAGTCATCCTTGCAGGAGAGCCACACAACACCTGGGCACTGGTGTTAATCAGGGGCGTTGCAGGGCATGCATGGGGGTGGTTAAAAAGCGGCTGAGACAATAGAACGCAAGCCTTATGCATGAAGGTTAACCATCCTAACACAATTCACAGACGCTCTCAGATTTAGTTGCCACAGCTTTGAAGACTCTGACTCCTGGTTTACAAATGCACTACACATTTCAGATTACATGCCTTAAAAAGTGTCCCCAAAGATGTGAACTAAAAATTATGACCACTTCCACTGAAATGATCAATTATTCCCTGAATCATAAGATGTATCAATAAATCTTAGCAGAGAGTGTAAAGAAGCAGCTACCAGATCCTATGGTAATTCCAAGGAAGGAAAGGGGTCTGCTCATGTCCTAAAAAGACCTACCTCATCATAGACTCCAACTTTGGAAAACTTTAACATGGAAGCAGAGGAAATTGAACTAGAAAATGGCCTCAGTCTTCAGAATTTTACTTTCTAGAAAGAAAAGTGTCTGTTTGTGGTATTGTAATGATAAATGGTTATATCCTCAAACAAGGTTGCTCTGTGTGACTAGGGTCAAACAAAAATAGCCTGACAGAACAGACTTGCTATCAAAATATTCATGAAGTTTTAGACAATTACCGTGATTAGAAAAACTTGGGTTTTCATATGTAAAGAAAGCATCCCTGTCTTTTAGAATGCAATAGATCTAATAGTTTTTGTGATTATCTAACAGAAAAAAATCCTATAATATTAATGCCAGGTGCCTAATAGAACTCAGAATTTTCTTATTTCTGGCGGTATCTCAGCCAGCTGTGTGACTTTTGACTTCTCACCTCCCCATCTAGTCTTCACTTTCCTCCTCTGCAAAGTGATAGTAACAACACTTGGCTTGGTTCCTGCATTTCCCAGGACTGTCGATCTCTAACTGAGAATGGATGGGAAACTAATTTGCAAACATGAAGGAGGAATAGGATGATGACAATTATATTCTAGAGTAGACTTCTTTTTTGTTTTTCTGTTGCTGTAATCTTCCTTCCAAGGAACCTTTAGAACTCTGTTTCAAAACATTTTTTAAAGTCTGTTCCATTTGGGAATATTTGGTGACATTGGGCAGGGATGTACTTATGGGTTCCACCCAAAAGATAATTTACAAAGACAGTTAAGGAATACTGCCTTTTAAAAATATTATTTGAAAAAGGGGAAAAAATGAAATGTTAGCCTAATAAATCAAGTATGAAGCAGCATTTCTAAAATAGAGCAAACACTGAGTGACAGTTTAACTCAAGACATCAGATGGATGTGTCTGGGAAGTAAACTTGGTGTATGGTTTCACACTTGAAAGAACATGGAGCCAAATGCATTGATATATTCCTAGAACAATTTAGACTGTCAACATTGATGTAGAAATCACGATTTTTCCATGGAGTCACAGAATTTTACATTTTCTTTACAGCTGCGAGACAAAGAAAGGTGTTATCAAAATCCTGTTATGAGAGGCATTAGGCTGAGTGAAAGAAGGAAAATTCAAAAAGTTACACATGCTTTGGTTCGATTCATGTGACATTCTCAAAAAGACACAACCATAGTGTCAGAGACTCGATGAGTGGTCACCGGAGGTTTGGGATGGTGGCAGGTGAGCCCAGAGAGGGATAGCAAGAGAGTTTTGGGGGATGAATGAACTATACGGTATCCTGACTCAGATGGTGGCTTACACATGGCTAAGTCACTTCAGTCTTATCTGACTCTGCAACCCTATGGACCATAGCCCACCAGGCTCCTCGGTCCATGGGATTCTCCAGGCAAGAATACTGGAATGGGTTGCATGCCCTCCTCCAGGGGATCTTCCCACCTCAGGGATCAAAGCCACATCTCTTATATCTCCTGCATTGACAGACAGCCTCTTTACCATCAGTGCTGACTTGGAATCCCTACAAATCTGTATCTGTATTAAAACTCATAGAACTATAGACCAAAAATGAGTCAATTTTATTGTATGACTGTTTAATAATAAATTAATGAAAGAAGAAAAGAGAAAAAATAATCACATCACTGAATTATATGCAGGAGAACATAGTCCTTGGTTTCTGAAATGTCATGGCTGTGTTTGTAAACAAGCTTGACCCCAGAATTTTTCAACATCAGTGGGCACAGAAGTCACTTCAGGCTTTACTTACAATGAAGATGCTCATAAAATGGGTCTGGAATGATAGCTGATTTTTTGCATTTCTATAAAGTTCCCAAGTGATGTCAATGCCTCTGCACCTGCATATGACACTTCAGAAAAGTGTAGGTTTTGTAGAATTTAGTTCATGAGGAGCAACTGTGGCAAATATGTGCTCTCATGCTAACTGCCCACATCCCTTACTCATAATAGAGATCACTAATCAGTCAAACACACTTTCCTCCTGAGCCTAGATAGGGTCACAGGTAGAATGCAGTTGAGGGCAGATGATGCTCAAAAGGGAAGATTATGTGAGTTGAAACCTACTGGTCACCTTGTCCTGCAGTACTGATGTAAGTCCCATCCATCAACATTGCAAAGAATCCACTTGGAATACCCACTTTCTTTCTCCGGCCTTAAAGTTCTGGTTCCAAAATTCTGTGTCCTAGACAAATTAGCCATAGTTAATTACAGATGTATCTTTTCTTTCAGCAGATGTAAGAAAACCTATTAACTCCCTTAATATCACATTGCACCTCAGTTTCTTCACCTACAAAATAAGAATAATACTGCTATCCCTGAGGTTGTTGCGAGAATTAACAAGAAATTAATGTGGCTTGCTTAGAACAGCACTCTGCCCAGAGTGAGACTCAGTAATGGGTAACCATTATCGTAATTCCTCAAGGATGCCTAGCATAGTGCTATGTCCATGGCAAATGTTAAAGAAAAATACTATTTCTTCTTCCCGTTGATCATTGTGTAAATTAGACTTATTGAATGAGCTCAGCAGGAACCTGCTAAATCCAGAACTTGGTCATTCTCTTTGTTGTTCTTCAGTCCAGCTCTTTGCAACCCCATGGAGTGCAGCACGCCAGGCTTCCCTCTCCTTCACTGTCTCCCTGAGTTTACTCAAACTCATGTCCATTGAGTCAATGTTGCCCTCCAACCATCTCATCCTCTATCACTCCCTTCTCCTCCTGTCCTCAACCTTTCCCAGCATCAGAGTCTTTTCCAATGAGTCTGCTCTTCACATCAGGTGGTCTAAGTATTGGAGCTTCAGTTTCAGCATCAGTCCTTCCAATGAATAGTCATTCGTATGCTTACTAAATTATCTTTTCAGCAGTTAAACTTTTATCATTTAACCTTTCATCAACTTCATCAGTTGGAAATTTCTTTGCTGACTTTCCAAACCATAAAATACAGTGAATTTTACAAGACCATGGGCCTATTTTGTTATGTGTTTCCCCCTGTATTACAAGAGGCTAGTTGATGGTGAATTTTTTAAGTGAGGTTTTTCTAAAAGGAAGAATGAAAATTCAATATACTTATTTATGCCATTGGTTTGAGACAAAATCTTAAGAATTATTTTTGTGGAGATAGAGGAATATGTTAAAAACTCAATATTTGAGACTCTATGCCACCTACTGAACGCCCTGCTCTGTCATGATAGCTTCTGTTATACACTTTCCTGGGTTTACGTGAGTGCACTCAGTCGTTCAGTCAAGTCCGAGTCTTGGTGAGACCCCATGGACCGTACCCTGCTAGGTTCCTCTGTCCATGGAATTTTCCAGGCAAGAATACTGGACTGGGTTGCCATTTCCTTCTACAGAGGATCTTCCCTACCCAGGGATCAAACCCTCGTCTCTTGCATCTCCTGCATTTTGGTAGGCGGATTCTTTATACCACTGCACCACCAGGGAAGCCTTCTTACTATGTATATAATGTCAAAAAATTCATGACTATTATTTAATATATTTTCAGCTTTAAAAGGCACAATAGTATATGTGTGACAACGTATAACATATGTAACAACATACAAATAAAGGCTAAGAACAATTACAAAAAAAGAAAAGTTACTGCTATAGAGAAGCCAAGATGAAGAGTAAAGCAAGCGCTGGATTTGGAGCCAGAAGATGGTGGTGAAGCATCAGTTCTGTCCCTCTGAACTTTCATTTATTAGGATTAATAAAAAATGGGATGTTGTTTTCATGATTAATTTCAGTTTGGACATTCTATATATTGATAACATTACATAACACTCATGGGTTTCATTCAAGAATTTTAAAAAATCTGTATAGTTATCCTAAATATCCAGGTGAGAGCAAAAGGAAAAAAAAAAAAATTATACTACTTCCAAAGTCTAGTTAGGTAACAATTTAGAGTTCATTTTCACCCGAGTTACTGGTTTTCTGCCACTGGAGGGCGTGCGGTGTTTGGTTGTAAACTGTCCCTCTGGGCTTTCGCTCTCTCGCTCACAACTTTATTTTCAGTCCATTGCGTTGGAATCAGAGCATCAAAGAAACCACCCCCTCATTTGGCAGAGTTAACATATGAGAGGTAGGCCTGAGAGAGTGAGCTGGCAAAGCCAGCAGAGAAAGATCTCCTTAATCTGCATGGGGCCATTTCCCCTTAATAGTCGCCCCATACAGACCTCCACACCACCGCCTCTCTTCACTCAGTTCTGAGTGCACTTCTGCTCCTCTCTCCTTCACGTGGCTTTTCCAAGTTCCCTTGTATTTTTCACACGTCTCCAGCAGAGACTAGATCCTGGTCCTCTTGAATGTAGCCCAGCAGGTGGAATGGATTTAGTTCACAATCAGAGTCCACTTAGTGATCTCTAGAAGATTTGCTCCATTCTTGATCTAGGATAGGAATAGTGCGAAGGCAGAAGCAATGGCGCTTTCCAGGAAGCTGGTTTTTGCTGAAACTCTAGTGTCCACTGAGTACAAGGAATACGTCCCACCCCTTAAAGAGCTCCCAGACTAATTAGGAGGATTAAACAGAGAATGGCAGGGATGGGATACAGAATGACAAGTCTTGAAGGAACTTTAGAATTCTCTCTTTTTATATGTGAACAACTGAAGTTCTGTGTTGAAAACAACTGGTAAATCTTTTTCCCGACTTAGAGAAAATGAGTGTTGTGATCAATTACTCATGTCTGCCATGGGCATGGACTGGAGTATGACATGCATGGATTTACCAACCCTGATTTTCCATTCTAGGCCCGACTTTTTTCTTTCTTTTTTTTCCAGTTGGGGAAACTAAGGCCTAAAAAAGGAAAGGAATCTAGTCGAGGTCATTCAATTAAGTGTCAAAGAATAAGTTTTCAAAGCATTATAATCTTAGGCAAATCAGTCTAGAGTTAGAGCAGGGTGTTTTTTCTATTCTGAAAGCCTTGACTGGTTCTTCCACCTCACCTAGTTTTCCTGGCACACTTGGACTGATTTGTTCCTTCTTCTGAAAATATCCTGTGATTTCTTTTTTCTTTTTCATTTTTTTTCTTATGCAATTGTCACTACTTATTAAAGAATGCATGTCACACATATAAAAACAAGGCATAAAATGTAATGAATACTCACCCTGTATTCCACCCCTTAATTTAAGAAATAGAACTATTTCAAACCAAGGAGTAGGCTTACTATGAGATCTAGGCTAAAGGTCAGATTAACCTCAAGATTTACACCCCAGGGGCTCTAAGAGCTGGGGTGAAAGTGAGTGGCTATCTGTGAAATCATCTTTAATAACAGGAGGCAAAACAAAGATTAAATTAAAAGTTGATAAAATAACACAATATAACTCTACTAACAATAGAGTTAGTAGACTTCTGTTAGGGCCAGGCAACAGTTACTGCCAGCTTTGAAAGAGATGCATCCAATAGCAATACTTGATGATTTCATGAATCAATAAATTCTTAGAAGGAGGAACAAACTAGTCAAGTGAGTAAACTTGCCTGATATAAAGCTACAAAGCAACCTGATATAGGGAAATGATTCCCCAGCGACAAGAAACTGAAGATTCATCCCATGACTTACAGTCCCCAAAGCTAAAGTGTCAATTTCTTGTCATTCTCATCTTCCAGTGGGAGGGTTCTGCTCGGTTCTTTCACTTGCATCCTCTAAAGGGGATGTTCAGTTCACCCTGAATTGACTTCAGAAATCCAAAGAGGCTCAAAGGCTCTGCAGTACAAATAAAATCACCTATGTCCTTACTTCTTTTCCTTCCCTTGTGCATATTTTTCTGATTTGAGAGATACTGGGGAAAGGTCTAGGACCTAATCAGATAAACAGTTCCTCCATGATACAATCCCTTTACAAGGAAAGTTTCAACATTTCATCTCTTCCCAACAGTAGTGTAGCTTCCCACTCCAGTGCCGTGAGTTTCTCTCTGTGTGATCTGTGTCCCATTCTCTCCCTGTCTCCAATGGTGCATGCATGTCCCTCATTCTCTGCAGTGATTGTCAGAAATCTCTTAATCTCCTTTGGATATAATCTCCTGTTCTATTTTAGTCTTCACGTTTTCTTTTTTTCAATCTCAAAACAAGCCTAAATTGGGCAAAGGTGGTTTGGTCAGTTATTTTCAAATTCACCTCAAGGGAAGTCTTGAAAGTAATCACATAAGAAGAAGATAGCTTTCTTCTCTATTAAAGAGAACCTCAGGGCCTGATGTAGACCACTCCCCCAAAAGCAAAATCTAGCCTTTTTTAAAGCCTAATACAACCTTTGGCTTTTTCAAGACCCGCTTCCCTACCCCCCACATTGGATCTGCTCTCCAAAGAGTCTGTTAAACTAACTGTAAAGAAACTATACTTCCATAAAATTAATTTAAAAAATAAAAATGGGCAACCAACAAGAACCTACCATACAGCCCGGGGAACCTACCAAATAGCACTGCTCAATACTGTGTAACAACCTAAATGGGAAAAGAACGTGAAAGAGAGTAGATACATGCGTGTGTATAACTGACTCACTTGCTCTACACCTGAAACTCAACATTGTGAATCAACTATTCTCCAAAATAAAAATTAAGGCTTTTTTTTAAAGTCTATTAAATGAAGATGAAAATAAATGCCTAATAACTCTGTGCTCATAAAGACAATGTACCCTGTCCTGCCTCCACAATTCTCAGTTTTGCAAATAATGCTCCCTGAATTCTCTCCCTTCCCTAATTATGATGTACATTGCTAAGAACTTGGTGTTCTGTTTGAGTTGTCCATTAGAAGATTTTAAATAGATAAGGAGTCCTGACTTTGCCCAAAGCCCTACCCCCATGATACTGATTACCCAGCTAGGTTGAAAAGTCAGAGAAGGCAATGGCAACCCACTCCAGTACTCTTGCCTGGAAAATCCCATGGACGAAGGAGCCTAATAGGCTGCAGTCCATGGGGTCGCTAAGAGTCAGGCACGACTGAGCGACTTCACTTTCACTTTTCACTTCCATGCATTGGAGAAGGAAATGGCAACCCACTCCAGTGTTCTTGCCTGGAGAATCCCAGGGATGGGGGAGTCTGATGGGCTGCCGTCTATGGGGTCGCACAGAGTCAGACACGACTGAAGTGACTTAGCAGCAGCAGCAGGTTGAAAAGTGATTTAACATACTTTTATGCTCTACAAGCTAACAGTAAATGTCTATGATTTGCCTAACACATGTCCTGAGATCTTCCCAACTCTCCAATTTCGAGAACACTCATGGCATCTAGTTTTCCTTGGTAAATGTTTATTTAACTTTGCTGTGCAATCTTATTTTACTTGATCCCCACTAATAAAATCCCATCCTTTTTGAAGTATTCTTCCTTTGCTTTCCATTCTCTCTGTTTCCTTTATTGGCTACACCTCCTCTGCTAAAAATTAAAGTCCTCAAAGCACAGTGCTGAGTCCTTTTCCTTTTCACTTGACATTTTTACCACAAGGGTTCTTACCCACTCCCCAAACATCAAAGACCATCCATATACCGATGACTCCCATATTTATCTTTCTATTCCAGATAACTCCTTGACCTCTCAGCCAAAACTTGCAACTGCGTATTGCATGTTTGTGCTGGGATATCTGCTTCACATTTCTATAATCAAACTCTTGATTACCTCTGTTAAGCCTTTTATTCTGGCAGCCTTCTCCATCTCAACAGCTGTCACCTTTATCTACCCATTTGCTCAATCAAACGCGAGTCATCCTTAATTCTTCCTTCTCCCCCACCACCATCTTCCCTTATTCAGTCAATCACCAAATCCTCTAATTCCTACTTCCATATATATCTCAAATCCATCCCCTCTTTCCCATCATTGCCATTCCCCAAGTCTAAAATCCCATGACCTCTTCTGTCTTCTTCTAATGCATACATACACAAGCATTAAATACACAAAGTAGCCTGGATGATCCTTTAAAATTATACATCAGATCATATCACCCTCTGGCACCAGTCGCTTAAATGGCTTCTCTGCCCTGTAATAAAACCACAGATCCTTTCCAGGGCCCACACAACATGCTCTGATCTCATCATCCACCTCTCTAGCCTCATCTACCACTCTCTTGGCACCCACTCTGCTCAGCCACCATGTACCAAATCAATACACAGAAACCTTAATGAGCTGGAATGCTCCGGGTCACTGAGGAATAAGCAAACAAGTTTTGTGTTTCCACTCTTTGGGGTTGAAAGTCTTTCCCGAAAGTGGGAACCCTCTGTGCTACTCTGAATGTCAAGTCAGCAAAAAATAACAGTAATGTTCTTCATAAACTGAAAATATGACAGGCCTTTGGCACCATTTTTCACCAGTAATAAGTGCATGAGTTACTGTTCAGGATAGTGGGTAAAGGTGAAAAGGCATAGGAATGAATTTTATTGTTTTCACAAAATTCACTGGGGTGACTTTTGCTATGGTTGTACTTGTATTTTTGAGGAAACTAAGCTATTTTTGTAGCTGTCTGCTAATTGGCCTCTTGCTCTTAACAGTAGAATATGGGGAGAGATTCTTAATAGTTAACACACATGGCTTATTAATGCCACTTAGTCTGGACAGCTTTCATCTGTGGATATATGTGTATTTGTGTATGCAGCTCTGTGTCATGGGAAAGTTAAAGTTTTCTGACTCTCAGTTTTCACATACATAAAAAGGGATGATAAAAATCAAGGTTGTCCCAAGTCTATATGAAGCATTTAGAACAGTAAGCCCTGAAGTTAATAGTTATTGTTAGTAAGTGGAGAGGGAAGATTCATAAATAAATCTCTCTTAATATTTTGGCTTACTTTCTCCAAAGCCAAGATCATTTCATTTTGCTATTACCAACTGTAAAAATTCTATGTAAGTACTATATAATTTCATTTTCCCAATGATATCTTTGTCCTCTCCAAAATAGACATTCTAGGACTGGACAGTGGTTAGGAAGACACCGTTCATACTACAATGCCCATGCTTTGGGGCTTTGTGAAATTCCTTTTTCTGAACGTAAATACTTTTAAAACAGAGTGCTGTTATCTCAAGGTCTGGCCCCTGGGTTTTAGATAAGCTGGGACTTTCCATCAGTCTTCTTGCTCATGGTAAACATCATCTTTCTCAGAATGCACCCTGTCTCTCTTGTAGGGCTCCAAACAAGTCAGATATTCAAACAGAAGGTTCTTGACACTGCCGTGAAGAAAGATGACTCTGGAGGGATTTTCCATGTTACACCAGATTTGAAGGCCAAAGGGTCAGCTTGGGCAACTCGAGTCCTCCATCAATAATTCCAGCCAGGACAGGATCATCAATTCCCTTCATCTTAAGCAAGACCTGGGATCACTCTGTTAGAAGCTGAGCCAATGGCCTCAGATAATTTAACATTCTTCCCTTTCTTTGCTAGGTTATCCTCAAATAGAACATCATGGGCCCATCTAAAGCTAGCAAGATTTAAAGGAAGTTGGAGAGTTTCCAGCTGTATACAGAAAACAACGTCTTTACTGTATGGGAGATAAAAGTGAAGGGGAGAGGTCTCTTTAGGAAAATGTATTGAATCTTTTTAAGGAGTGATGGTAGGGGTTCAGACGTCAAAAGCAAAAGCCTGTGTAGAGAAGACAACCATGTGACTATTCCTTTAAGTTCCCATAATTAACTTGTGCTGCAAATCTGCATAAACTAATGTTATGAAACAGAATGTGAGAATGACGCTTCCATTTCTACAAATGAGACATTTATGCTAGCAAATTATAGGTCATTGTCCAAATGCTAACCATACCAGAAATCCTTAAATACGATGATTATGTCACCTGTCTTCATTAGTATTTGTTTATAAACAAGAGCCAATAAACTCCTAGTCAATGTGTAAGACATTAAAAGACCAATTAGCAAAAATTATCTACACCAAAAGAGCCCCAGATAAACCTGGTTTCAGTTACTAAAAGGGGAAAACACACACATGTGAAACAAAACAAGTATGATCTGTAATTTTAGAAGAATTGGAAACAGCGATGTTTAAGAGAAACCAGTTGTTGACTGCCCGGCAATATCGGTACAACACGTGCTACTTTGGGCTTCATTCTGTATTGGTGACAATGTGAAAGAGATGTGATATATTAATATCACCAGGAGATCTCTGTCCTGACAGAGTCTCACATGTGTCTCAATTTGTTATGTTAATCTAAAAGAGAACAGGACACAAAACTATAAAGTTTTGTGTCCGTGAGGAATTAATTTTTACCTTCCAGCTCACTTCCATATCTGTTAGCTTCTGTCATTTCCTCTCCTGGGTCCAGAAGGAGGCCTGCCTATGAACTGAAAGATGAAGAGGAAGGTTCCTGGTTTGGGATGGGCACCTACTCTGGTCACATGTCATGCTGGAAGCCAGAATATTATGGCTCTTGAATTTCGTTCTACATGATCCTAAAGAAGGAAATACAAAGAGACAGACACAAGAATTTAATGTAATTATGAGTTACCATTTTGTCTCTAACAGATTTACAGAGAGATGAAAAAAATTGCTCGAAGGAGAATTTGCTTCAGAAAAAAAGGACTTGAAAAATCACACTCAAGCTTTCGATTTCTCTTTGTTCACTTCTTACCCATCTCTCCTTTCTTTGATTTGCTTTTTTTTTTGTTAATATATTTCTAACTTTTTACATTTTCAAGCACAACATCTTTTGTGGAACTAAACTCTAGTATTCATTTATTTTTAATCAGAAGACAATGCATAATATTTCTTCTGAAACATAAGGTCAAACTATTATTATTCATTCAACATTTTTCAGACTGATGATTTGAAATACAAATTGAAACAGTCTTCTTTTAAAGCTAAATTACTCATTTTTTTCAAAAATCAATCTCCATATTTTTAATCCCAGGCCCCCCAAAAAGGTAATAAGCAGTTAATTTTGCGTTACAATGTCATCAGCACTTCTGGCTGGTCCTCTGCTTTATTCTTAAGCTCTTCTAGGTTTCCACACAAAGGCCAGCACAACAAGGGAAACCCTCCCTACCCCACACTTTGAATTTTAAGGAGTAAATACTTAGGCAGACACAAACAACCATGAACTTTCTCAAATCTCTCTTCTTACTTCCCATAGAAAGCAGGAGGATGATAAAGGCAAGAAGGACAAAGACGAGATGGAACCAGGATGATTTTCAAAAAATCAAATCTACTAACATCCTTCCTCTCAAAAGCCTTCATGTCGACTCACAACCAAAGGACCAGCACAACCCCAGAGAGAGAAATTCAAACTGAGACTTTTGAGATACAAACTGAAAACTGTCTTTTCTTAAAAGCTAAACTAGTAAATTTTTTTCCAAAATCAATCTCCATACAATCAAGCGCCGTACACCCAGCCTTCCTCTAGTCTCTCCTCCTGTCATCCAATTTGCTCCAGCTATGCCGTCTGCTGGCGGTTCTCCAGACACATTCTGTTCTTTCCTGTTCAGGTCCCCGACTCTTCACAAGTGTTTTACAAACCATGACTGGTCTTCATAGCATCTGTCTTCTCGCCAGCTGGGAGAATGCTCACTCCTACTTATTGTTTTCAGGTGTTTTCTCAGTTGAGCTTATGCATGTATTCTCAGGCACTCAGTCATGTTCAACTCTTTGAGGCCCCATGAACAGTAGCCTGCCAGGCTCCTCTGTCCATGGAATTTTCCAGGCAAGACTACTGAAGTGGGTTGCCATTTCCTCCTCCAGGGGATATTCCCAACCCAGGGATCAAACCTGTGTCTCTTGCATCTCCTGCATTGGCAAGTATTTACCACAAGCACACCTGGGGAGTCCTCAAGTTGAAATTATTGAACAGGATTTAAAGTCTCCAAATTTGTCAGTGTTCTTACACTGCTTATTAGTAGGCTAGGAAGTCACGTGCATGGATAAAATGTAAATAATATAACTTTTCAAAGGAGGAAATTTTACATTTTAAATTTATATTGGCATATACTAGATCTACAATATTGTGTTAGTTTCAGGCATAAAGTGATTCAGTTATACATATACATATATCTATTTCTTTACAGATTCTTTTCCCATAGAGGTTATTACAGAATATTGAGTAGAGCTCTCTTTGCTATAGAGTAGGGCCTTGTTGACTATCTATTTTATGTTTAATAGTGTGTATATGTTAATCCCAACCTCCTAATTTATCCCCCCACCACCCTCCATTTTCCCTTTTGGTAACCATAAGTTCCTGTGCTATGAATCTGTTTCTGTTTTGTAAATAAGTTCATTTGGGCTTCTCACTTTCCACAATGACCCACATTCTTCCTACAAGTGTATATCTCTCTTACTTTATACCTTTAAAAAAAAAGTTCATTTGTATCATTCTTTTAGCTTCCACACATAGGTGATATTATATGATATTTGTCTGACTTACCTCATAGAATAAGAATCTGTATTTTCATGTATTTTCAGAAGTGGAGTTGTCACCCTGGTCCAGCAACTCCACTTCTGAAAATTTATTCTAATGAATAATACTGTATAGACACAAGCAAGTTTATCATAGCAATGCTTCTACTACCAAAATGTTATTTTAAAAAATCAAAATTCCCATCAGTGACAGATTCATGAAATAAACGATGGCTCATTCATACAATGGAATGGAAGCGTGTGTACTCAATCCATGAGGGACAATGAAAGCTAAATAAAAGTATTTGCAGCCTTGCAGAAGAAAGAAGGCAGTTATGTCAATAAATTTAAAAAATTGTAGTCTGTATATTATGATCACTTTTTAAACAGAAGTAATGTATTTTATTTATAGAAAATGTCTAAAAGAGTATGTGGTTATTTTTCATTAGTTGGGTAACTTTAAAATGTTTAAATAAGATACTGTGAAGTCAGGTAAACACTGTACCCTGAAAGGAACATACTGATGGCCAAAGGCAAAGCTTTCCAGGAACAAACCAACCCAGACAAAAACCAGTAGGTTGCAAGCCTTGGAAAAGTCTAATCTATGTCTGTGGCTTGACCCAAGGACGTGCTAGGGGACTCCCCACCATGGAAAACTGAAACACCCCATTACATAAGCCACAGTCATCTTTACATCAGCTAATACGTGTTTTAAAGAAACAAAACTTTTATTAGTTGTGTTTTTTTTTTTCAGAACTCCTCTTATTGCACCATCTCAGCACCCACATGCTCAGCTGAATCATTTCAAGGTGAAAATGAAACTCTTTTCCTACATTTTACCTCCAATCCCATTTTAACAGTTTGAAATCCATCCATCAACCAGAAAAATCTCAACTAATACATCTTAAAAACACACAGAAAAGGTAAACCAAAAGCTGAATTGCACTTCTTGGACATTTCATCCCCCAGTAGATTTTTCAAATTCCATGCTAGGTCATGATTGGGTAGCTTCACTGATTCACAACTAACCAGTCACCCGATGGCTTAAAACAGAGCTCACAGTCTGTGAAAATGGAGATGTTATCACCAAAGTCAGAGGCCTGGGAGACAGCTGGCTTCTTTTACAGAAACTGACGTATCTGGAAGGAGATTCAGCCCAGCTTCTGAATGTAAACAGGAATTAGTCAGGTAGAAGCAGAACAAATAAGCACACTGATTGAGAGATCTTTCCCAAAAAGCAGGCCCCAAAGAGTAGAACACACACCCAAACCCTCCCTGGGGTTTCAACCAGACTCAAGAGTCCAGAGAAGGAGGACAGACTTTGGAGTGGACAAACCTAACTTAGAATACTGGTCCAGTCAGCTCCTAAGAGTATGTGCCAGGCAAATTGCAAAACTCTCTGAGCCTCAGTCTTCCTGCCAGGAAAACAGATGTAATTGCATCTACCTCACAGGGTTATTGGGAATAACTAGAGCTAAAACAGGAACTCACAAGGCCTAGCACATCAAGAATACTAAACAAATGGTGATACTGTTATTTGAAAAGAGAAGCCAAGCGGGATACCAGAAACGTCCTTAAGGAAGAGAAGATTTCCAAACGTTCTCTTTTCATTTCACACCAGCCAATGTCTGACAAGGTCCAGCCAGAGTAGAAGGCACCAGCTGAATTCACTTGCTCCATCCAGCTAGAGGTCAGTGTTACACCAGTCTCCCAGAGGAAGAAAGCAGGGATCCTATTTCTAAAGAATCCTTCTGCCTTTCCAGCCTCATGCCTGCCCTTCAGTGTCTTTTTCTGCAATAGTCAAGATGAATTCACCATCATGAGGAAGCATCTCCAGGTCATCAGAGAATTTCATTAACTCCTCACTCATGGTTGTGATTGAGGGACTGGAGGCACAGGTCTAAAAAATAAAGGCGGGGGGGGGAGGGATTTGAAAGAATAAGAATTACCAGCTGAATCTGGCATTCTCACAGGTTCATTTGAGTTATTGGAGCTTAATCATAAACCCATTATTTGGAAATGCAAAATTCATTGATGTTCAGGGACCTGGCATTTTTCAGCCATCCTACTGCCTGCCAAATGAGATCTCACTTGCTTGAATGAGGCTAGAAAGGAGATCACTGTTGTTTCCAGGGGCCTTACTGGGTCATTTCCCATCACCTTACATGCCAGTGCAATCTGTTTTTCCCTCTCTGTCTCTCTGTCTCTTTCTGTGTGAGTCTCTTTGTCTCTCTGTCTCTATCTTATGTCTCTCTCTGTTAGACACACACACACACAGAGTTCCCCAGGAGGATGATAAAAGCAATGGTTAAAGCAAAGTGACAAACAGCGTTTCTGAAGCAAAAGGCTCACTGGCCTGGAAGAAATCTCAGACATCGTGTCCCCTATCTGTCTGATACGATTTCATCTAAAATCCTTCCCAGCTGAATGGAGATCAGGCCAGTCTAAATGATTGCCACCAAGTCGATCCTTCCTTTTTTCACTGCTTCATTCATTCATCCGAACAACAGACATTTATTAAATGCTAATAACAATAATGTGGTGTTGGAGAAGACTCTTGAGAGTCCCTTGGACTGCAAGGAGAACCAACCAGTCCATTCTAAAGGAGATCACTCCTGGGTGTTCTTTGGAAGGAATGATGCTAAAGCTCAAACTCCAGTACTTTGGCCACCTCATATGAAGAGTTGACTCATTGGAAAAGATTCTGACACTGGGAGGGATTGGAAGCAGGAGGAGAAGGGGATAACAGAGGATGAGATGGCTGGATGGCATCACTCACTTGATGGACGTGAGTCTGAGTGAACTCCGGGAGTTGGTGATGGACAGGGAGGCCTGGCGTGCTGCAATTCATGGGGTCGCAAAGAGTCAGACATGACTGAGCAACTGAACTGAACTGAACTGAATAATAATAGTAAAAGCCTACACTTGTTAAGCCCCTACAATGCACTAAGTATGCACTGCCAAGGTGGCTCAGCAGTAGAGAATCTGCCGCAATCCTGGAGATGCAGGAGATGTGAGTTCAACCCCTGGGTTGGAAAGATCCCCTAGAGAAGGACATGGCAACCCACTCCAGTGTTCTTGCCTGGAGAATCGCATGGATAGAAGAGTCTGGTGGGCTACAGTTCATCGGGTCACAAAGAATCAAACACAACTGAAGCAACTGAGCACACACCAATAAGCACCAAGTATAATGGTGGGGAAAAGCCAAGGTGCCCAGAGCTAAAGTTCTCTCCTAGATATTAAATAAATAGCTACAAACAAAAATATAGCATTACAGCCTCTAAGCAGTGCTGTGAAGGAGTTCAGAAAGCTGTAAATGTTCAACTAGAAACCTGACTTCACCTGAGGAAGACCTTGATTTGTCCAGGGAACTAAAGGAATGTTGTGTCCTTAGAACAAGTGAAGCAAAAGCCTAGAGAAGTGGGCTTGGGCTGGACCATCCTGATCTCATTAAGTTTAGAAAGGCTTTTGTCTTTTTCCTGAGCAGGGAGAAGACACTGAAGGACATCCATGGAATTAACCTTAAAAGAAGGCAGACAGCATGGAGTTAGTCTATAGCCACTTCATCAGAGCTTGGGCAGCTGGAGTCCAGGCCTAAAGACTCAGCCTCCTTAATGCTAAACAGCATCACAGAAAGGTCATAGTCTATACACCTCCCCCTTCCCAGCCACCCTTTCTCAGAGGCTATCTATGATCAACAACAATTTGAATCCAATACACTTATTGAGTTCTCTCCCACTTCTACCCCATGCCTCTCCCCGTGAAGCTGAGGAGAGGCAAATAATCAAAATAAGACACAGATAAATAATTCCAAACCAAGGCAACATATTGCAAGGACAAAAGAGGTACTGAAAAGGCAACCAAAAAAGGATAGCAGAGCTCAACCAAAAGGTACCGGATGGAGACCCTGACTTTAAGTGGTGACTGTGCCACTTACTACCACGTGATCCTGGACAGGTCAGTTCTGTGAATTTAAGTTATCCTGATGCCCTAAGATTAAATTCTGTGTTCCAAAAGATCATTGAGACATCTTCCTTGGATTTTTAAGTTAATGGTCAATTTGCTAAAGTTACACTTTTAAACATGTATTTTCTCCTTAGATTTTATGTTCCACATAAAAAAGCAACGAATATTGTTTTCTAGTTTATAAGTGGAACAAATTTTAAGGATCACTTTTCTTAGTCACTTTTAAAGAGCCTTTCACCAATACTTGGTTACATTTAAAAACTTAGGTAATGGGATTCCTTCAGATAGTTTAAGCTTCATTTATAATTCAATTTTTCATTTTAAGAAGATCAACTGTCTGACCAACAAATACTCCCAAATAGTTAACCTGATAAACTATGCTTATAAATGTGATTGACATGAATTTCCACTTAAAGATATATCTCAATAATGTCAATTATACATTTTAAATTAGAATTATAAGAATATCATTTTAATAGGTCAAATTCTCTTAAACATTAGAAGTATATAAGAATACCAGAAATGGCCTCTTCCTTAATACAAAAATATTTATACTCTAGTCCTGATTACTTTAAACATGTATATATGTAATCTAAAACTTCCAAGGAATGAAAGATGCTTGCCCAGTAAAAAAGGCAATCATACCCCTATTAACTGAAATTATCTTGCACAGAGCTATTTGACTGGACAAGGGATTGGGCTCCTTGGGTGGTACTTTTTGTAAAAACTAAGAAAACTATTAAATCATCCCAAAGAAGTATGGGACTTGCAATCTCAGCATTCTTGAGGTTGCTTGTGATCAGAGATTTTGGTGACCTTGATGTGACGTCCTGAACTCAATTTTTAGAGGTTATATCAATGAATCTGTAACTTCAAAAGGGACACAGTCACACTGTGGGACTCAAGTTATACACAGCCCCTGATCTTGCCTCACAAATGTCTACTCAACAAATGTCTGAACCCCCCATTCAACCTGATCTCTTGATTAGATTACAAGTTTTCTTTGGCTCCTAAGATCTCTACAGGCCTCTTCCATCTAATGTTATAGACACTTTAACGTAATATAATTAAAGCAATGTAAATGTCCTTTCTATTTACCTCTTTACAGAATCCTGCATTCTTTGGCTACTGAATTTAGTTATATCAGATGATTTTGTCTGACTTGTAATCATAGTTTACAAAGCCAGTCTAGCAATCTCAACTCTCTGGGCCTCTCTCTCCCTATACTTAGTGTCACAGAGTTGCTGAGAATTAAATGAGAAAAATGCACAGGAAAGTACTTTGTGAATTACAAAGTGTGGTACAAATACTAGTGCCCACCAGAGTTGGGGGAGATATTGAAAGAATGAATTATAGGCACCATGAGAACATCGAGAAAGGAGTGATTACTTTCATCTGGGCCTTAAAAAGAGCTTCAGAGAAAATGGAGCATTTAGATGGCTGCCATCCACCGTGACTAGTGTCTTCTCACCATTCAGGTTTCAGCTCAAATATCATCTCCTTTGGGAGGAGGCCCCCTGTCTAAAGCAAACCTCCATCTTCAACCTCCCCTCCCATGTCATCCTACCTGCTGGTCTTCACAGGACATTTATCACTCTCTCTAATTACCTAATTACCTTGCTCATTCCTTTGTTATTTCCATTGTGCCCTCACTAGTATTGAAGTTCCAGGAGAGTTCAAATATTGTCTGTGAAGTTTTGCAATGTGTCATCATATTTTAGGCCTCTGGTAAATAATAGGCATTCAATAAATATTAAATAACTAAAATCACTCATTTTTTTCAACAAATAGCCATTAAAAGTATATCACAGTTCAGTCATAAAAAAAGAATGAAATAATGCCATTTGCAGGAACATGAATGGACCTAGAGATTGTCATAGTAAGTGAAGTGGGTCAGACAGAAAAAGACAAATATTATATGATATTGCTCATATATAGAATCTAAAAAAAAAAGGTACAAATAAAGTCATGGATGTGGAAAACAAAGTTATGGTTACCAAGGGGGAATGGGAGAGAGAAGGAATAAGTTGGGAAACTGGGAATGACATATATATACTGTGCTATGCTGTTCTTAAAAAAAAAAAAAAAAAGCCTCTTGATGAAAGTGAAACAGGAGAGTGAAAAAGTTGGCTTAAAGCTCAACATTCAGAAAATGAAGATCATGGCATCCGGTCCCATCACTTCATGGCAAATAGGTAGGCAAACAGTGGAAACAGTGTCAGACTTTATTTCTTTGGGCTCCAAAATCATTGCAGATAGTGATTGCAGCCATGAAATTAAGACACTTACTCCTTGGAAAAAAAGTTATGACCAACCTAGACAGCAATTGAAAAGCAAAGACATTACTTTGCCAACAAAGGTCCATCTAGTCAAGGCTATGGTTTTTTCAGTGGTCATGTACGGATGTGAGAGTTGGACTATAAAGAAAGCTGAGTGCCAAAGAATTGATGCTTTTGAACTGTGGTGTTGGAGAAGACCCTTGAGAGTTGGAGAAGACTCTTGAGAGTCCCTTGGAGTGCAAGGAGATCCAACCAGTCCATTCTGAAGGAGATCAATCCTGGGATTTCTTTGGAAGGAATGATGGCAAAGCTGAAACTCCAGTACTTTGGTCACCTCATGGGAAAAGTTGACTCATTGGAAAAGACTCTGATGCTGGGAGGGATTGGAGGCAGGAGGAGAAGGGGACAACAGAGGATGAGATGGCTGGATGACATTACTTACTCGATAGACATGAGTCTGAGTGAACTCTGGGAGTTGGTGATGGACAGGGAGGCCTGGCGTGCTGCGATTCATGGGGTCACAAAGAGTTGGACACAACTGAGCAACTGAAGTTAACTGAACTGATGCTGTGCTAAGTCGCTTCAGTCAAGTCTGACTGTGTGCCACCTGGGAAGCTCCCACATATATACTACTATATATAAAATTGGAGAAGGCGATGGCACCCCACTCCAGTACTCTTGCCTGGAAAATTCCATGGACGGAGGAACCTGGTAGGCTGCAGTCCATGGGGTCACTAAGAGTCGGATACGACTGAGCGACTTCACTTTCATGCATTGGAGAAAGACATGGCAACCCATTCCAGTGTTCTTGCCTGGAGAATCCCAGGGACAGAGGAGCCTGGTAGGAGGCCGCCTATGGGGTCGCACAGAGTCAGACACAGCTGAAATGACTTAGCAGCAGCAGCAGCAGCAGCAAGCACAGTCTTAAATTTTTTTAAAAAGTGTGTCAGGAGCCAGGAATTGTGCCTGTAAAGGAGAATTTCATCCATTTACGAAACATGTCATCCTGCCTCCTCTTGCCACACCCTCCCTCAATCCCCACGGACAGACATGCAGAAGTTGCCTTTGCTGGCTGTCTCCTGGTCCAGAGAAAAGAAGACCAAAGAGAGTGTGACCCTGTCCCCCTAGCCAACTGCCACCAGAGGCTGCCCTGGCATCTGGCCAGACAGCAAAGGCTGGCTGACAGTTTCTGGGGCCCAGCCTGGTAAATACTGAGCCGCAGCAAAAGCCCCAGTTCAGGGAGCAATTAGAGAAAGGGGCCCAGGTGTTCTTGGAGCCGCTGGTTCCTACTGACCGGAACATGCGGAGGCCGCCTATGACACAGCCCTCTTAATTCGGCCTTGACTTGATCACAGCAAACATGCCTGACCACGAGCTGTCCCCCAGACACTTGCAGCTGGTTGGAAAACAAGCGTGATCGTAAACACGTGTTGCGACGCCTGTAACCGGACAATCAGATGACCTGCCTCAGACCCACAAGGCAGGGTGCGGGTGTCGGGGTGGGGGCAGGACTGTGAAATCCAGTTCTCTGAAGGTTCGACTGGTTTGTTATTATTGTTGTTTGTCAGGGATCTAAGGTGACTCAGGATGCCTCAGTGGTGAGGAACAGAGTATCTTTTATTTGATTGTCCCCTGTTCATCAGCCTTGCTCTTGTCAAGGAGCCCAAACATTCTCATTCAAAGGCTGTATTTACAAATGAAGCAGGATGGCCATAAAATTGATGACCTTGCTGCTTCTGGAATCTCATAAAAAGTTTCCAAGCTGCTCCTCCCCAGAGCAAATAAGGGCGTTGCAGTTGCTGGTCCCCTGGCAGGGCTCCAGCTGCGGCTATTACATTCCTCCCTCGTCAGCTTTCCTCAGCAGACTTGCCTGCGTGTCAGGGTGCTTAACTCCAAAGGGGCTGCTGAGTTCGGAGCACTCAAATCCAGAGGTGAGGGCAACACAGAAAGCAAAGGGAGAAGGGAGCAAAAAGGCAGCATTGATCGAGATTCTGTTTTCTGCCAGGCACTGTGCAAAGGATTTTTTTCATGAATTTTCTCATCCAAGCTTTATCACTTATTCATAGGCTAGCCCACCCCGGAAGCTCTATCCATGCGCCTATGTATTGAAAATGTTTGGGACAGATATTGCTCATCTTGTTGGGGTCCCGTGAATATGGTTTATTAAGATATGTCTATTTTCTGATGGCTGGTTTGGTAGAAGCAGCCAGGTGACGCTGATGAGGTCAGTGAGAAGCAGTGCGCATGCGTGTGGGTGGGGCTTCTGGGAATCTATTGTATTGATCTTTGGTGGGCATGTGTCTTTTGCCCTTTTCCACGCTTTCTTCTTTGAATGTGGATGTGTTTAGAGGAGCACACTGATTTTACGATCAAAAGGATAGTAAAATAGAAGGAAAGTCCCTGGGACATAGATGGCAAAATGGAGATGCTCCCTCAACCTCCATCTCCCTGCCTCAGAATTCTTGTTATCATGAGAAATTAGCCCCCTTCTTTATGGTGGCAACAGACTTGAGAATGGCCCCAGGGTTCCCACCTACTCCCCTTGCTCCTAAACCATAGAATAGGGCAAATGTGATGGGCTGTCCCTTCATGATTATGTTCAGTTCAGTCACTCAGTCGTGTCCAACTCTTTGCAACTCCGTGAATCGCAGCACGCCAGGCCTCCCTGTCCATCACCAACTGCCGGAGTTATACAAACCCATGTCCATTGTGTCAGTGATGCCATCCAACCATCTAATCCTCTGCCATCCCCTTCTCCTCCTACCCTCAATCTTTCCCAGCATCGGGGTCTTTTCAGATGAGTCAGCTCTCCCTATCAGGTGGCCAAAGTATTGGAGTTTTAGCTTCAACATCAGTCCCTCCAATGAAAACCCAGGATTGATCCATTAGGATGGACGGGTTGGATCTCCTTGCAGTCCAAGGGACTCTCAAGAGTCTTCTCCAACACCACAGTTCAAAAGCATCAATTCTTCAGCTCTCAGCTTTCTTTATAGTCCAACTCTCACAACCATACATGACTACTGGAAAAACCATAGCCTTGACTAGACGGACCTTTGTTAGCAAAGTAATGTCTCTGCTTTTGAATATGCTGTCTAGGTTGGTCATAACTTTCTTCCAAGGAACAAGTGTCTTTTAATTTCATGGCTGCAGTCACCATCTGCAGTGATTTTGGAGCCCAGAAAAATAGTCAGCCATTGTTGCCACTGTTTCCCCATCTATTTCCCATGAAGTGATGGGACTAGATGCCATGATCTTCGTTTTCTGAATGTTGAGCTTTAAACCAACTTTTTCACTCTCCTCTTTCACTTTCATCAAGAGGCTTTTTAGCTGCTCTTCACTTTCTGACATAAGGGTGATGTCATCTGCATTTCTGAGGTTGTTGATATTTCTCCCAGCAATCTTGATTCCAGCTTCTGCTTCCTCCAGCCCAACATTTCTCATGATATATTCTGCATATAAATTATATAAGCAAGGTGACAATATACAGCCTTGACGTACTCCTTTTCCTATTTAGAACCAGTGTGTTGTTCCATGACCAGTTCTAACTGTTGCTTCCTGACCTGTATACCGGTTTCTCAAGAGGCAGGTCAGGTGGTCTGGTATTCCCATCTCTTTCAGAATTTTCCACAACATTGGTTATATGTAACAAGGTTTCCTCTTGTTTGTGGACTTGCTTCTTGCAAGGACTCTCCTTGCTGACAAAGTCAACAGTCAAGTTGGAAAAGCCCACATGGCCAGGAAATATGGGTGGTTTCTAGAAACTATAGGAAGACTACAAACTGTAGGAGGCTTTAGAAACTATGAGTGCCTTTTTGGAATTGAGAGGGGCCTCCAGACAGTAAGAATTCAGGACCTCAGTCTTATCATTGTAAGAAAATATATTCTGCAAACAACCAGAGTGAGCTTAGAAGTTGATTCTTCCCCAACCAAGCCTCCAGATGAGAATACAGCCCAGCTGACACCTTCATTGCAGCCGTGTGAGACCCTGAGCAGAGGATTCAACCAAGCCAAACTCTTGACCCACAGAAACTGTGAATTAATAAATGCGTGTTGTTTAGACCCCTAAGTTGGTGGCATTTTGTTATGCAGCAATAAATCACTCATGTGCTCCTTTATACCTCTTGGATCAGCTTTTGTTATGTACAGCCAAATTGATAGAGTTGATAGATACACAGATGAGCATCTCAGGAGGCCTTCCAAAGCAATGAGTCTCAGAGTTTGTGGGCAGATAAAGGAAGAGCTGGGGTCTTAGGCTTTTCCCTAAATAGAAGAGCTGAGTATTCTCATTCACAGGAAAGGCTTTCGGCTGCTGACTATATAACTGCTTTCCAAAATAACATAGGTAATTAAGGACGAATAAAAAGGAGGATTGTTAAATAACACTTTGGGTTAAGTCTTTGGCTGAATTAAAGGTAGGAAAGCAACCTATATATTCCTCTTTTTATAGTTTTGAGTTTTGTTGGAGGTACTTTTATCAGGAAAATAGTGACACCAGCTCTTATCCCTTGAGTGCAGACTATGTACAAAGTTCTGTGTCAAGCCTTTCACCTGGATTCTCTTTCATGCTAATATCCATCCTACATAGGGATGACTATTATTCCCACATGACAGACCAGAAAACAGATTCAGAGAGGTTAAGAGGTTGGTCATAGGCAGTCTGCCTTCGTACCCAATGTATGTAAGCACTATGCCATTATTCTGGCTGTGAGAGACAGAAAATAGAGAAAAATACTAATAAGTAGGGGGAACCACTTTTCCATATTTCAGACACCCGGGAGCAAGCACAAAAAACTTTTTGATATATTTCCTAACAACATAGAGCTTAGATTGCTTATAGAAATGCGTATTCTGAATCTTTGTTTTTCCAGTTAATGTGTGCTAAGCAGTTCCTCATGTTATGCAAAGCTTCTTATAAGCATTGGCTGCCTTCTATTCCATTATCTGGATGTGTTGTAATTCACTAAGTCCTTCTCCTAACACAGCCAAATTGAGATGTTTTCCATTTAGGAACTTTTGTATATAAAGCTGCAATTAACATCTTGGTGCATAGAATTTTTCCACGTTTTAGTTTAGGGTAGAATCCTCCAAGAGGTATGACACAGCAACAGAGAGGATGAGCCCGCTTAGGGTCACCACCACCGGAGGCACAGCACTTTGCCCAGGATGTCACCATGAGACTCTGAAGACCAGAGAAGGGAGATATATCTCTTGAGAAAGAATGGCCCCTCCCTTGAACATTCCTGCGGGTTCATGTATTCAAAAGTGACACAAGGGGCTAGGTACCTTTAGAAGGCCAGATTTTTATTGTCATCTGGAATGTGGTGCTTCTTCCAAAAGCTATAAAATTCAAGCCTGATCTTTAGTAAACTTCCCTAATGTTTGTGTTTCATAAGCTGTCTCACAGCCACAGCCTCAGACCTTTTTATACGTTCCTAAATAAACACCAGGGCCTGCACGCTGCCTCCTGGTGTGAGCAGACCCCTGCTGTCTGCAAGCCTCCTCGTTCTCCTCGGTACCCACCGTATTTCCCATTTTTCCCATGAGTCTCTAAACCCAGAGGCACAAAAATATGCTTTGTTTTTGAGGTCAAATAACTGAAACATTTTGAAATTTTCAGTGTGGTGGTTAAATGACCCAGGAAAACCAGGTGGTTTTTTTCATCCCTTCTGCTATATATATGTTTTGAATTGCAGGTACTGAAATGGAAAGGCTCCTTAGATACCTAATAACAAAAATAACTAATGTTTGGTGAAGGTTGATTGTGTGCCAGCACTGGGCTAAGCGTTTTGCATAGATTGTTTCCTTTAACTTCAGCACAACCCAGTAGACAGACATTACCACCTTTTGCAGTTGGGAAAATGAAGGAACAGAGAGATAACTTGTCAAGGTCACAGAGCTATTCAGTAAAGTTGTTCAAGCCCAGAAGCGATCATAGAGACCATTGAGATCTTTTATTTTACTTTTTATTGAAGTATATAGTTGATTTACAATGTTGTGTTAGTTTCTGGTATACAGCAGTAATTCAGTTTTACATGTATCTATATATATGCAAATATATATGTGTATATATACGGTTTTCTATCATGGTTTACTACAGAATAACAAATATAGTTCCTGTGCTATATAGTATTCAGTTCAGTTCAGTTCAGTCGCTCAGTCATGTCCGACTCTTTGCAACCTATAAATCGCAGCACGCCAGGCCTCCCTGTCCATCACCAACTCCCGGAGTTCACTCAGACTCACGTCCATCGAGTCAGCGATGCCATCAAGCCATCTCATCCTCTGTCATCCTCTTCTCCTCCTGCCCCCAATCCCTCCCAGCATCAGGGTCTTTTCCAGTGAGTCAACTCTTCACATGAGGTGAGCAAAGTACTGTAGTTTCAGCTTCAGCATCATAGTAGGACCTTATTGTTTATCTATTTGTATATAGCACTTTGTATCTGCTATTCCCAAACTCCTAATTTATCCCTCCCCCTTTTTCCCCTTTGGTAACCATGCATTTTTCTATGTAGGTGAGTCTGTTTGTGTTTTGTAAATAAATTCATTTGTATCATTTTTAGATTCCACATACAAGTGATACCATATGGGATCTTTGTCTGACTTGTTTCACTTAGTACAGTAATCTCTAAGTCCATCCATGTTGCTGCAAATGGCATTATTTCATTCTTTTTTATGATTAATATTTCATTGTGTATATATGTGTAGATATATACCTTATATATATATATGTACACATCTTCCTTATCCATTCATCTGTTGACAGGCATTTAAGTTGCTTCCATATCTTGGCTATTGTAAATAGTGTGGCAATGAGCATTAGGGTGTATGGATCTTTTCAAATTAGAGTTTTCTCTTGATATATGGGCTTGGTGGGTCATATGGCAACTCTATTTTTAGTTTTTTGAGGAACCTCCATACTGTTTTCCATTGTGGCCACTCCAATTTACATTCTCACCAGCATTGTAGGAGGGTTCCCTTTTCTCCACATCCTCTCCAGCGTTTACTATTTGTAGACTTTTTAATGATGACCATTCTGACTGGTGTGAAATGGTACCCTATTGTAGTTTTGATTGACATTTCTCTAATAATTAGGGATGTCGATCATCTTTTCATATGTCTATTGGCCATCTGTATGTCTTCTTTAAAAACTGAGAGGTCATTGAGATCCTTAACTTGGCTCTAGGACTTCAGGGAACACTGGAGGTCAAGGGCTGCCCAAGAAGGTAAAGCCAGAGTGAAAGGCTCCTATTAAGCCCACTTTGCTCCCACTGACTTGCAAGAGCAGAATAATGCCCCCACAATGATATCAATGTTCTAAGCCTCAGAATCTGTGAATATGTTGCCTTGCATGGCAAAAAGGTGTGACAAAGTTTGTGGCTATGATGAAGGTTATAGATGAGATGAAGTTAAGGACCCTGAGATGGGGAGATTACCCAGGATTATCCACTGGGCCCAATCTAATCACCCAGGACCTTAAAAGTGAAAAATCTTTCCCAGCTGTGGTCAGAGGGAGCTGTGGTTATGGGAGGATGGTCAGAGAGAGGCCACGGTGCTAGCTTTGAACACGGTGCTAGCTCCTGTGAGCCAGGAACTGTTCACCTCTCCAGGCTTTCCATGGCTGTAGCCCTGCCAACACCTTGATTTTCACCTAGTGAGACTCTGACTTCTCACCCACAGACTTGTAAAATACTCAGCTCACTTGGTGTTAAGCCACTAACTTAGTGGTGGTGACTTTTTATGACAACACCAAGAACTTGGTGTCCCCCTGTTTCAGCCAGAGCCTCTCTAGTATTACATTTTTGAGATCAGACTTTAGTGTGATATTTCTTTGGAGAAATAAAACAAAGGAGACATTTCCTGATTTTTATTTTTGAAAGTTGAAAACAATTTTTTTTCCCTGCTCCCCCACCTCTCTCTCTCCCTCTCTTTAAAAAGAGAAATGTTGATGCCCAAAGAGAGGACATGCTTTGTCCAGGGTCACACGATGACAGGGCAGCTGGCCCAAGGTTTACTCTACTACAGCCCTAGTGAGTGCTCTGGAGAAGGCAATGGCACCCCACTCCAGTACTCTTGCCTGGAAAATCCCATGGATGGAGGAGCCTGGTAGGCTGCAGTCCATGGGGTCGCTAAGAGTCGGACACAACTGAGCGACTTCACTTTCACCTTTCACTTTCATGCATTGGAGAAGGAAATGGCAACCCACTCCAGTGTTCTTGCCTGGAAATCCCAGGGATGGTGGAGCCTGGTGGGCTGCCATCTATGGGATCGTACAGAGTCGGACATGACTAAAGCAACTTAGCAGTGACTGCTCAGTGATCTCCTCCTCTGGACCAGGGCTGCACCTGTGGGCTCTGCCAGCTGATATGGCACAAAATGTTTGATTTTAAAAAAAGCTTCTGTCACTCAGCCATTCAGACAGGATGAATCAGGCACTGTACCGAGCATCGGCAATGAAGGGGTGAATGCAACCCAGTCCCATCACTAGGAAACCCAGAGTTCCACTACCAAGAGATATGCAGAGTGTGAAGGAACACAGAGCAAAGCTACCGAGCCCAGCCTGGGAGCTGGCAAAGACTTTCCAGTAGAAGTGACACCTAAGCTAAAGCTGGAAGGGTGAGTAGAGGTTGACCAGACACCGAAGGGAAAGAAGAGTGTTCTGTGCAGAAGGATAGTGGTGCATAGGTGTCAAGAGGAGAGAGAGGCAGCTTCCGTGAGTTGAGTGTGTATGAAATACAGGAGTCAAAGAGAAGCAAGTGGGGAAATGTGAGACTGAAGAATTAAATACCTTGGAGTGAGCACAAAAGGCCTTGTGAGCTTAGTTAAAAGATCACTTGGGTTTACCTTCAATGAAAGCCCATTCCTCCGTGACAATGGGAAGCCATGAAGATCTCCCAGCACTGATGCAGAAAGACATGATACATAGAACTGGGACTGAGTAGGGACACAATAACTTCCTGTTGACTCTGAATTCAGTGTGGTGATGGCTATGAGCAAGGTTTGTGCAGAGTGCAACAGGAGCAGGGAGAACGATCTGGGACTCTGCCTGGGGAGGCTGGGAAGGTTCACAGAGGATGAGAGTAGCAAAGGGTGTGTTAAGTGATGTTGTTTTTCTCTGCAGTCTTCTATGAGTACCCTCTAAGTCTCTGGGATACATCACATCCCTGTAGATCTTCTTGCCTTGAAGATTCTACTTATTCACACCTCTATCCTTACTTTTTTAAATTTTATATTAATGGTGTGTCTTATAGTATAATGTTTAAGTAGCTTTCTAAGGGTATATGGTAGAAACCATTCCCTGCCTTCAATAAATTTCTTCCTTGACAACAGGCAAGACAGCAAAGTGTCCAGGCTTGTGGGGTTGAATCATAATGTCTAAGTCATTCATGGTTGTTCATTAACAGTTTCATTTTGCCAGTCTCCCTTGCAGCTAAGGACAGACAGACACATGACCCAATTCTGATTAATAGTGTTCTGATCAATTATATATAAGGGTAAGTCAGCTGGGAGGGCTTCTGTGATATTTTTGTTCCTTCATTGATAAAATGGCATAGTCATTCCAAGGAAAGGACCCTTTGCCTCTCTACACCCCTCCTATCAGCTTTCTATTTTTGAATACTGTTGTGATATCTAGGAATATGGTAGCCATCTTGCAGCCATGGGGAAACCAGGAGAATCAATGACCCACATATGTATGGAGAATGGAAATGCTCCTGGCATCTTGATGACATTGTTGTGCTAAAGCTCTCGCTTTAGAGTACTTACTTCCAGTCTTCATATTATATAAGATTGTTAACCATCTTTATGGCTTAGGCACTATCAGTCAGATTTTTTGTTACTTGTAACCAAATATATCCTAAATTATATAACTTTTCCAAAAAGAGGATCATGTTTCTTCTCATTGGAATTATGAGACTCTAAGGCTATTAACAAAGCGGTAGTCTATGGCCAACTAGCCACACGAAGAGACAAGATAACCACTCCAATTCTGGAACGGCACAGCTTCCTTCCTCCATTCCTTCCTTCCCAGTGACAATTCTTCCTTGGCTGGGAGGAGATGTCTGCTTTTCTGATTTCATAGCTTTCAAGAGCACCCATTGCTCCATTGCCCTTTGCCTTTGGCAAGGTTCATGGTGGTCCCTCTGGAAGGCCTGGCTGGTTAGGAAAGTTTGACTTGTCAAAAATCAGAATCAGGTTTTTTTTTTTGGCAACTGCAAAGGTAAGCTGTCACCAGTCCTGTCAACAGTCACAGCAGAAAGAGAGCTATTTTTCATCTGCGACCTTCATGAGTCACAGTCTAAACATTCTATGAACCCTCCTCTGGCAAGTCATACCCTGCCCTGATCTCTGGAGAGAGTGCTTCCCACCCAGCACCACTTCAACACAACAGACTCTCGGCTTTTGGCTGTCTAATCTTGGCACTGCACAAGTGGTCACGTTATTAATGACTCTGAGTCACCATATATGTACTATTTAATGAGTAGGAGGAGGACCGAGGTCTACTCTGTCCCAGGCAAAATGTGAGGCTTCTCATGGCTCTGCTGCCTTACTGTATCCCCTTTAAAATACAATCCTAATATTTGCATGTCTTTAAATTGGTTCAATTTTTTTAAGAGAGCAATCTAATGTAAGTCTCCCTCTATTCCCCTCCCTGTCTTCTAGACCCCCTTTCCCATGTCATTTCCCTGGAGACAATCACTATTAATCATTTTTAGACATCCTGCCAGAGATATTTTCCTCCTCTCCTTTGTCTTATTCATCCCTCCTCCCTCCATATCCTCCCACCCTCTCTCTCCCTCTCTCCTTCTCACTCTCACATGCTAGTAAAGTAATGCTCAAAATTCTCCAAGCCAGACTTCAGCAATATGTGAACCGTGAACTCCCTGATGTTCAAGCTGGTTTTAGAAAAGGCAGAGGAACCAGAGATCAAATTGCCAACGTCCGCCGGATCATGGAAAAAGCAAGAGAGTTCCAGAAAAACATCTATTTCTGCTTTATTGACTATGCCAAAGCCTTTGACTCTGTGGATCACAATAAACTGTGGAAAATTCTGAAAGAGATGGGAATACCAGACCACCTGACCTGCCTGTTGAGAAATCTGTATGCAGGTCAGGAAGCAGCAGTTAGAACTGGACATGGAACAACAGACTGGTTCCAAATAGAAAAAGGAGTACGTCAAGGCTGTATATTGTCACCCTGCTTATTTAACTTCTATGCAGAGTACATCATGAGAAACGCTGGACTGGAAGAAACACAAGCTGGAATCAAGATTGCTGGGAGAAATATCAATCACCTCAGATATGCAGATGACACCACCCTTATGGCAGAAAGTGAAGAGGAGCTAAAAAGCCTCTTGTTGAAAGTGAAAGAGGAGAGTGAAAAAGTTGGCTTAAAGCTCAACATTCAGAAAATGAAGATCATGGCATCCGGTCCCATCACTTCATGGGAAATAGATGGAGAAACAATAGAAAAAGTGTCAGACTTTATTTTTTTTGGCTCCAAAATCACTGCAGATGGTGACTGCAACCATGACATTAACAGACACTTACTCCTTGGAAGAAAAGTTATGCCCAACCTAGACAGCATATTGAAAAGCAGAGACTTTACTTTTTCAACAAAGGTCCATCTAGTCAAGGCTATGGTTTTTCCAGTGGTCATGTATGGATGTGAGAATTGGAATGTGAAAAAAGCTGAGCACTGAAGAATTGATGCTTTTGAACTGTGGTGTTGGAGAAGGCTCTTGAGAGTCCCTTGGACTGCAAGGAGATCCAACCAGTTCATCCTAAAGGAGATCAGTCCTGGGTGTTCATTGGAAGGACTGATGCTGAAGCTGAAACTCCAATACTTTGGCCATCTCATGCGAAGAGTTGACTCTTTGGAAAAGACCCTGATGCTAGGAGGGATTGGGGGCAGGAGGAGAAGGGGACGACAGAGGATGA
>SJXQ01000581.1:523930-570372 GCA_006408695.1 Aepyceros melampus | reverse complement strand
TGGAAGAAACACAAGCTGGAATCAAGATTGCCGGGAGAAATATCAATCACCTCAGATATACAGATGACACCACCCTTATGGCAGAAAGTGAAGAGGAGCTAAAAAGCCTCTTGATGAAAGTGAGAGATGAGAGTGAAAAAGTTGGCTTAAAGCTCAACATTCAGAAAACGAAGATCATGGCATCTTCATGAGAAGATGACGATGCCATCATTTCATGGGAAATAGATGGGGAAACAGTGGAAACAGTGTCAGACTTTATTTTGGGGGGCTCCAAAATCATTGCAGATGGTAACTGCAGCCCTGAAATTAAAAGACGCTTACTCTTTGGAAGAAAAGTTATGACCAACCTAGACAGCATATTAAAAAGCAGAGACATTACTTTGCCGACTAAGGTCTGTCTAGTCAAGGCTATGGTTTTTTCAGTAGTCACGTATGGATGTGAGAGTTGGACTGTGAAGAAAGCTGAGTGCGGAAGAACTGATGCTTTTGAACTGTGGTGTTGGAGAAGACTCTTGAGAGTCCCTTGGACTGCAAGGAGATCCAACCAGTCCATTCTGAGGGAGATCAACCCTGGGATTTCTTTGGAAGGAATGCTGCTGAAGCTGAAGTTCCAGTACTTTGGCCACCTCATGTGAAGAGTTGACTCATTGGAAAAGACTCTGATGCTGGGAGGGATTGTGGGCAGGAGGAGAAGGGGATGACAGAGGATGAGATGGCTGGATGGCAACACTGACTCAAAGGATGTGAGTGTGGGTAAACTCTGGGAGTTGGTGATGGACTGGGAGGCCTGGCATGCTGCAGTTCATGGAGTTGCAAAGAGTCGAACACGACTGAGCGCCTGAACTGAACTGACTGACCAGCAAATACTAGTTTATCTTTAAATATCAGTTTTGCAGATATATGCTGTAGTTGTTAGAAATAATGACTTTCCTTTTAAGTCTTTAAAATTAACATACCTGACTGACTAATGAAAAAGCAAACATCATCTCGAAAAACTGGGGTGTTTCTATCCAGGAAGTCACTGGCAAGCTCCACCATAACAGGCAACTCAGTCAGCTCTTCCAGAACTTGACGTGTCTGCAGAGAAAACAGATGCCTTGGTCAGACAACTGTACTTCAAATACTCTTTTTCACTGGAATACCTTAGACTCAGTGTATAGTTTTCACTTTTTCTGATTATAAAAATGATATGTAAGCAATGTTAGAAAATACAAACAACACAGATTAAAGCATTAAAAATAAACCAAAATCTCACCACCCAGGAGATAAGCACTGTTAACATTTCAGCACAAGTCTCTTTAGACAATATAAATGCATGTGTTCTTATAAGCAAATACACCCATACATATAAAATGTTTTGAGTAGTGGAAAAAGCATTGTTCTGAGTTAGCTTGCATATTAACTCTACCTTCCCAATTCCTAAGTTTTAAATGACAATTCATATAATACTAGATCAGTAAGAGATTTCAAATGAGACAACAGGTGCAGAAATACCAAATGAAAAATTAAACACTTCAAAATACTATGTATTCATTAAGAATGTGTTTTCTCAAAAAGAGTCAATACACTTCAGAAATCTTATTTAAGAAGGTCACTATTTTCAAACTCTGTAGTATGGAGGGTAGAGTAGGGGGGGAAACTAGATAGGATTAATTCAATGACACTTTTGTATCCTAAACCACACTGGAATTACTTTTTTTTTTTTGGGAGGGAGGGGGCTGCAGTGATGCAGCATGTGGGATCTTCGTGCTCTGACCAGGGATCAAACTTATGCCCCCTGCAGTGGAAGGCTAGAGTTATAAACAATGAACTACCAGGGAAGTCCCACCACAGGAGATTTTTAATATTTGTTAATATTGCAGTCTCCAAAAAAATCAAAAGACCCTACATCTTTTCAAATCAGAGAATTCTAACACAGAATATATATAATTTATGCCCCACAATACAGGCTTAGCATTAGATGAAACATTTAATCAATTTTTAATTTCTGAATAGAGGGTTCATTCAATAACAGATCTAAGCCACCACTAAATTAACCAATCTCTTAATTTACACTAATGTCTTTAGTTCATTCTTTTTATTTCTAATGCTCAAAACAATTACTTTCTTACAACTATTCCCTTCAAAACTGCACAGATTTTCCTTTTTAGGACCATGTAATTTGGGGGAAGTGGGGAAGGAGGGAGAAGAGGGTGCTTTAGAGAAGAACAAAGCCTAATGAGAGGCAAGGGTTGGGTTTTACTCACTCATCAAATGAATGGTTCCCATAATTGTAGATAAGTAATATTTATGCCCCAGCAAATTAAAAAATTACTGTCATGAACTTTGGAAATCAATCCTAAAACAAACTGAGTGTGTAAGGTTTTTCTGTACTTATAGAAATTGATATCAACAGCACATAAGCTGTCTCTTACAGTGTAACTACATGTGGATCTGATTTATTGGACTGAAAGACTGTTAAAGTCCTATACTTCCATACTGACAGCCAACACACATCTTTGATACAGAATTTCAGCTTCCAAAATCAACAGTTAAGTCTATCAAAAAAGAAGATGTCCTTTCTCTGCAGAAATGTGCTTACTAGGCAAAATCCTGTTAAGGTTCACTTGCCCCATCCCCATGTTTGAGGTAAGTGAACAATGACACACAAAACCCAGGAACTGCTCTAACAGAAGCAGGCATGCGGTATGAACCACAAGGCCAGGAGGGCACAAGACTTGCCACTCTTTGCTCTTTGTTAAGTCAGCTGCAGCCGGTCCACCTGTATATCTAAGCAGATGATCCATTGATAAGTAATTCCAAGTAGCTATTAAAATTCCTTTCCTCAACCTTCTTGATTTTTGTCATCAAAACATGATGTTTTAACAATAAACACAAAAAAATAGTTTTACATGCTATGTTACTAGAGGTACAATTTGTCTGCAGATATTTTCTAATAACCAAAATAACACAACCAAAATTATAAAAAGCCACTTACTGCTACACCAGCATGGTAACTTGTTCCACAAGCAATAAGAATCAAACGCCGACACCGCTGGATCTCCTTAATGTGATCCTTCAAACCACCCAAATTCACTGAAAAGAAAGTTTGTGGCTATAATTATTTAGGAAAGAACCACGTGAAACAGGTAATCACTTTTCAGGAGTATCCACTGCCTCTCTGGGAAAACAACACTGCTGTTTTAAAGCATTTATATTTCTCTTAGGAAACACAGTTCTCTCTAGTTTTGAAAGTAAATTAAAGAAGTCAGAACATAACTGATCACCCCAAACTTGTAATTAACCTTCCTCACTCCATAAACCTGCCTACACAACTACAGTCATTTTCCACAACCTACCCTGATTGGTCATTTTTACATTCCTCTCTTCAGATTAGAGGTTCTCTTAAAGGCATAACGGTAGGAACACAGACAATAAATCAGTAGATGTTGGTGCCTGGAGATGTGGAAAGGGCTGACTAAAAGGGCCATGGGAAATTTTTAAGGATCTGTGCCAACTCTTGACTGTTGTACAGGTTGTTTAGGATTATGACCATGTTGTAAGAGGTTGTGAAAACTCACAGAATTACACATTAAGAACAGTCAAGTTTTATTATACCTATATCTCTAAGTCTGCCTGGAAAAAAAAATTGTCTTATGTTCATTTCTACTAGGTGCCCAGAACAGTGCTCTGAACACAAATATACACCACGCTCCTGTCAGTCTTTCGCATCTCAGTAAATGCCAACCACTCACCTATGTCGGGGTCATCCTTGGTTGCTCCACAACCACTGCACAAGCAAGTCCTGAGAGCCCTACCTTCAAACTGCCCCTCTAATGTCATCACCCAAGTTCAACATCTCTACCCTGGGCCACATTCTCCAACCTCTTCTCCACCTCCTAAAGGCTTTCTCCACACACAGCCAGAATGATCTTTTAGAGGGATTCTTTAGAAACAAATCTGATATCAAAACCCTGCAATGAGTCTGTCTCTATAGCCATGTATGTGTCCTTCTAAGGGGGCCTTGTCTATGGATTCTTCTACACATGGTTACATGGCTAGTTTTCTACTTGTGAGAAAGTTTCATCCAACATTTACTCAATCACTCAGCTAATACTCTGAGCACCTACCAAGTTGAACACTGTCCAGGGCACTGTGTGGCTACCAACAGCTCAGCATCTGACTGTGAGAGTGATGAGCACACCCGGGAGCAGACTCCTTCTCCATCTGACCCACCATCAGTCTGTTTACTCTGCCTCTGCTCTTTGTTCCCTCCACTCTTTTTTCTACCTTAACTAGTTATAAAATGGAAACAAGATATAGGTTTTTGAGTATTTTTGAATAACTTTATACTCTTCCTCTTAAATTTCAATACAGAGAGGGCATACTGTATTTCTCTATTTTAAGAAATGAGTAAAGCAGAACATAAAACAATAATGAAAAGCCTCAGTGGCTTCCCAAATAACTTTGGAATAAAGTCCAAATTCTTTATTATGGCTTTCAGGAGGCAGACACCCTGTTTCTTGCTTCACTTTGACCTAATCTCCTGGCGTTTGCCCTCTCACTGAGGCCACTCTGGCCAGACTGGCCTTGCTATTCCCTTACGTATAGCTCTGTCTCTGGAATTTTCCCACAGACCTCAGCATGTACCAAAAAGATGTAAGCAGGGGGAGAGAAAACACCTTTAAGAGTCTAGGTATGGGGTCATGCAAAAGCAAATGAGTCTAGAGATGACTAAGTGTAAAGCAGACAGACTATTGGAGAGACCTGTATTTCAGATATGACCAAGAAGGACAGCAAGTCTGGACCATGAGGTTAGCTGGTCATTAAATGTTTCCTTAAAAGGCAGAGGAACCAGAGATCAAATTGCCAACATTCGCTGGATCATGGAAAAAGGAAGAGAGTTCCAGAAAAACATCTATTTCTGCTTTATTGACTATGCCAAAGCTTTTGACTGTGTGGATCACAATAAACTGTGGAAATTCCTGAGAGAGATGGGAATACCAGACCACCTGACCTGCCTCTTGAGAAATCTGTATGCAGGTCAGGAAGCAACAGTTAGAACTGGACATGGAACAACAGACTGGTTCCAAATAGGAAAAGGAGTACATCAAGGCTGTATACTGTCACCCTGCTTACTTAACTTATATGCAGAGTACATCATGAGAAACGCTGGACTGGAAGAAACACAAGCTGGAATCAAGATTGCTGGGAGAAATATCAATAACCTCAGATACGCAGATGACACCATCCTTATGGCAGAAAGTGAAGAGGAGCTAAAAAACCTCTTGATGAAAGTGAAAGAGGAGAGTGAAAAAGTTGGCTTAAAGCTCAACATTCAGAAAACGAAGATCATGGCATCTGGTCCCATCACTTCATGGGAAATAGATGGGGAAACAGTGGAAACAGTGTCAGACTTTATTTTATGGGGCTCCAAAATCACTGCAGATGGTGACTGCAGCCATGAAATTAAAAGACACTTACTCCTTGGAAGAAAAGTTATGACCAACCTAGATAGCATATTGAAGAGTAGAGACATTACTCTGCCAACAAAGGTCTGTTTAGTCAAGGCTATGGTTTTTCCAGTAGTCATGTATGGATGTGAGAGTTGGACTGTGAAGAAGGCTGAGTGCTGAAGAATTGATGCTTTTGAACTGTGGTGTTGGAGAAGACTCTTGAGAGTCCCTTGGACTGCAAGGAGATCCAACCAGTCCATCCTACAGGAGATCAGCCCTGGGATTTCTTTGGAAGGAATGACGCTAAAGCTGAAACTCCAGTACTTTGGCCACCTCATGCGAAGAGTTGACTCATTGGAAAAGACTCTGATGCTGGGAGGGATTGGGGGCAGGAGGAGAAGGGGATGACAGAGGATGAGATGGCTGGATGGTGTCACTGACTCGATGGACTTGAGTCTGAGTGAACTCTGGGAGTTGGTGATGGACAGGGAGGCCTGTCATGGGGTCGCAAAGAGTCGGACACGACTGAGCGACTGAACTGAACTGAAACGTTTCCTTAAAATTGTCTGTGTATTAGTCACTCAGTCATGTCCAACTCCATGTAAACCCATGGACTATAGCACACCAGGCTCCTCTGTCCATGAGGTTTTCTAGGCAAGAACACTGGAGTGGGTTGCCATTCCCTGCTGGCTGAGGGGTGTCTGGGAGAGTTATGGAAGGAGTCGCCCATGGTCTGAATGAATGCTTTGGAGAGACTCCTACTCCTGGTAAGGGAGACCAAGACTGCGGCAGGAGTGCCTGGAGATGGGCTGGAGGAGTGGGAACCACTGAAAGCTGGAGGCCCGACTGACTCCATAAGTGACCAGCCGTGTGACCTCTGGCAAGACTTCAAACTGACAGAGCCTCAACTTCCTTATCTTAACAACAAAGAAAGATAACAGTCATCCTGTTTATATTACAGAACTTTTATGAGGAACACATACCATAGATAAAAGTGCTTTTTAGAATCATGACTTCTCAAAGTTTATCTTGTTCTCTTCCTTTATAAAACAACCCTTTTTCCTAATCTTACTTCCCTTCCATGCTGTAAAAGTATTTACTTACTGCTACTCTCCCAGTTCTTTCAGTTCAACCACCTTCCACAACTCCCTCGCCCTACACAATCAGATTCAGGTTCTGGTTTGCAATGCTCCTGTTTCTCTCCTAGCCTCCACTTGCCTCCCCTTTCCCATCGCTTTACCCCGGATGGGACAACACTGCAACTGGTGACTGCATCTCAGCCTCTCCTTCCTCTAGTGCACACTGGAGACTGGTAGTCCGGTCACGTCAGTGAAGCTAGGATCACTCCCAAGCCTCTCCTAAGTCTCCTAAAAGCTTTGTAATTTCTACAAAGGAGGCACCTTCATACACAATAGAAGGCATTCAAGGCCCTCCTTGACAGATCCTCTCACCTTCCTGCCTAGACTTACTGCTCCCTACCCCTCTTCATGTACAAGACATGGCAGGCAAACCGGACTACACATTATCTCACAAATAAACGTCTAATGGTTTTCCACTACCTCCCCTTAGCTAACGCATTCTACCCAGCTGCAAAGCTCCCAATTCCTTGTCACATATTCCAGCCTTCCAAATCCTTTACAATTATATCTGCCTACATCATGGAACCTGGCCTAGCCCCCTGTCCAAACAGATTCATTCTCTCTCAATTCAACATTAAACATTTCAACACTAAACTGTGGGTCTAATGTCATTTATCATATTTTACCTTTCTTTAAATAGTTAATTATGTAAAATTATGCAAATCCTCCCCCTTCTAAGAACCTAGAGGACACCACAGCAGAGAGAACTTTCCCACAGCTCCTGATGCATTCAGCATGGTGCTCCTCCCACAGATGTCACTTAAAACTCAGCCATTGACAAATCTCTCTAGCTGAGAAAGAATATGATGCCTCTCAGACAATAAAGCATACAAAAACCACACTTATTCAGAGAAATAATTCTCTATCAATTAGCAGGACATCACAGAAAGAAGGCACTTATTATTTAACACACAAATTCAGGAAAAGATTTCTGTGTACTAGATATAATCTCTCAAAAACTGATTCCTAACACTGAGAAGTTTAGCCCAAGCTTGTTTATGAAACTAGTCACAAGGAATGTTCTGAAAATCTGATTTTCTATGACCACAGAAAGTCAATCTCATACTCGTTTTACCAAGTGCAAAAAATCCTGTGACACAAGGTCTAGAGAGAATTTTCAGAAATAAGACCAGAGCTGCACTATCATCCCACCTTACAGACAGAGGAAGGCAAAATACCACAAAAGGCATTAGGCAAACACTTGAAAACCTCTGGGAAGTTCACATCTCACTCATTTATAAACTGAGAGAAAAAACCTAGGCTGAACAGATACAAGTAAGCTCCCAATAAGGGGACCACATCTCATTCTTCTGAGAATTCAGTGTTCAGAACAGCCCCTGGTAATAGCAAGAGCTCAATAAAAGATCTCTGAACTGAAAACAGGTTAAATGTTTCTAATGGTACACTGAAGGATTTTTCCCTGCCCCAGGAAGATCACCCTAATATTCCCATGAAAGTGAAAGTGTTAGTTGCTCAATCGTGTCCGACTCTTTGCAACCCTCCACGGACTGTAGCCATGGAATTCTCCAGACAAGAAAACTGAAGTGGGTAGCCATTCTTTTCTCCAGGGGATCTTCCTGATCCAGGGATCAAACCTAGGTTTCCTGTATTGAAGGCAGATTCTTTACTGTCTGAGCTACCAGGGAAGCCCAAATACTCCCATAATTGACAATTTTAAAATGTGACTCTCTAGCCATCTTATACATTTTTCATAACCATTTTAGATATGCTACCATTTACCATAAAATTCACCTTTTTAGAGTGTATGATTAGTAGTATTTAGTATTTCAGAATTGTACAGCCATCACCTCTATCTAATTTTATATTTCCATCACCTCCAAAAAACCTATATCCATTAATAGTCATTCACCATTCCCCAACCCCATCCCTTCAGCTCCTGGCAACCATTACTTATTATTCCCTTATTTTTACTGTGGCAAAATACATAACATAAAATTTACTATTTTAATGATCTGAAAGTGTATAATTTAGTGGCATTAAGAACATTCACATTGTTGTACAATCATCACAATCACCCATCTCAGAACTTTTTCATCATCCCAAACTGAAGTTCTGCATCCGTTAAACACTAAATCCCGTTCTCTCTGCTCCTCAGCCCCTGCTAACCACTAGTCTACCTTCTGTCTCTACAAATCTAACTTAGATATATATCCACTAAACACTAAATCCCCATTCCCTCCTCTCCTCAGCCCCTAAGGATAACTTAGATATAACCTCGTATCAGTGGAATCAAACACTGAAGGACTTTTAAAAGAGTACTAGGCTCCATTGATAGCTGGCAGCGTAGTTATTCTATAAGGCCATAAAGGACAATGAACTCTAATAAGGCTATCAATGTCAACCCCCATGAAACTTTGAAATAATAACATAGTTCATATGTAATTACCAGTATAGTCATCAAAGTTGACTCTTCCTCTCATTGTGTTCACAACTGACTCTGGCTGTTCAAAAATTTCCTTCTGCATAAAGGAACTGAAGTTGCCTAAAGTAATATAAATTGTATCATTAAAACAAAAATTAACAAGCCAAAGGATAGGAAATTTGTATTCAACTAAAAGTCTATCTTGTTCAATATAACCTTAGTAAATGAAATTAAACAAAAGGTCATGCAGTAGAGAACAGTATTCATTTATGACACTTCACCCTATGGGAAGAAAAATAAGCAAGTATGGAGAAAAATGCTTTTATTAACTTTATACCTAAAATATGCAATTACAGCAAAACAGGGGAGTGGGACAAGCTTAAGGTTTAGAGTCAGATCTAGATGCAAATAATGGTTCTATTGTTATTATCTAAGAGGCTCTGGGAAACTCCTTAACTAGTTACATCTATTCTAGCAGCTACTTCATAGTGTGGTAGTGTGGGTTAATATAATAAAGACTTGACATATATAGCCATTATGCAATAAACTTTAGCTTATTTTTAACTACAACCCCATCAGAAAGGACTATAAAAACCGCTATCACCATAATCACAATAGTTAATAGTAACAAACATTATGTAGAGCTCACTAAGCATGCCAGGCACTGTTGTCAGGGCTAATCCCCAAACAACCTCAGTGAGGTAAGTCCTATGATCTCCACTTCATATATGAGAAAACTGAAGCACAAAGAGAAGAGAGGAATAAAGAAGAGAACACAAACTATACTTATAAAGCATCTTAAAAATATCAGTTCAGTTCAGTCGCTCAGTCGTGTCTGATCTTTGTGACCCCATGGTTTGTAGCACGCCAGGCTTCCCTGTACTATTTAAATGATTGATTTCTTTTTTAATGTGAGAAACAACAAACCATGAGTTAGTTGGTACAGAATATGGTCAAATGAGCAGATACTTTCTCCAAAGAATCATCCCCCTTTCTGGTGTGAACCCTTCACTATCCTGTGTTATCCGATTCCTACACCAGGACAGGAAGGAGGATGTATCCTTTCCATCGAGGATACTGAGCTATAAAAGGACAAAAACGTTTACCCTTCATGATCTGCTGGAGTTCCATCTGGAGGGTCTGCACAGCTCGTCCAGGGTGATCTCCCGCAGTCCGTTTAATTCGATGGATAGAAAGACGGCCATCTACCACTGCAGCGACATCGTCATCCTCAAGAAAGATGACGCGATTGGTGTGTTCGATGACAGCACTACAAAATGTTCCAGGAGACAGAACAATCAATAATCTAGGATGATTATTATAAATATAACTATCATTAGAACAAAAGGACCAAGTTTAAATACAAAGTTGCATCTGGCAGTATCTCTGATACACTTCTGGTTATCAATGCTATTCCTTACAGAGAAATGAAGGAGGGGTGGTCAATGCAGACAATGAAAAAAAACCTCAGTCTAACAACCGAAGCCAAATTTGATAAGATCAGATCAGAAGGCATGGTTATTTCCTTCTCATCCTACCCATCACCAAGTCCTCCAATTTTAACTCCTAAATATTTCCCAGTTTCTCTGTGTCCACCACCACAAACCAGTTCAAGCTACCACCAGCCCTCACAGGACTACTGCAGCAACCTTCTAGCTTCCACCCCTGTTCCCTCTAACCTCCCTCCATCCACTCTCCATTTCTGCCCAAAACGTGTATCAAAGGTCAATTCTAATCAAGATTTCTCCCTCACCCAATAAACCAGCTGACACCTTCCCTTTAGTTCTCAGGAAAATAGCAAAATGCCTTTACTATGACCCCTACACCTCTTTCTCTGGCCTCATCTCCCACCAAACTTCCTCTCTCTACTCCAGACACACTCACACCTGTTCTAGCTCTCACAGGCTGATCCATCTGCAGAGAATGAATGTTCTTCCCCTCCACCTCTGCACTGAGTTATTAACTCTAGTATTTCCTTAAGTCTCAGATCAAACATCACTCTCTTAAAGAAATGTATCAGTAGGAAAGTTAAATCACTCTATCACAAGCATTCTGTAGCTCTTGTCACAACTGGAATTCTATACTTGGTGACTATTGACTAAAACCTGTCTCCTCCCATTAAGGAAGAGATCCTTAAGGACAAGTAATATTTTTATTTTTACTCACTGTTGTCTCCTGAGCCCAGTACATTACTTTGCTGGAGTGTTCAATATGAATGTATGAGTGAAAGAAAAAATGTTGAAATGCTCTCATTACTTTCAGCTTACTTAAGCCAAAACTGTCAACTCTGTAACAAGCCTACTTAATGACAGCAATGACACATCTCAGCACTGACTACATACCCTAAACACCCGTAAAATTCAGAAAATAGTGAAGCTTGCTTTCCCACTGAGATAATACACCCTTTGCAGTCCTAACCTGCATGAATATTCATTTTTAGATCCCTTTACTTTCAGGCACAATGAATGACTCAAACACCTGCTGGCAATTTGGGTGATTCCATTTTACACTCATTACTATTTAAATTTCATTTATAAATGCCTCCAAGCATCCTACTGCATTTTCTCGCAAAATGTCTCAGTCTAGTACTATTTCCTATATAAGTGATTTTGCTGCCAGTTATTTTTCAATCAAAAAGATGTGTCCACACCGGATTAAAACTACAATCTAGGTAAGCAATTATACTATCATTGGTATGATGCTAAGCCATTCTACTCTCCAACCTAAAAATCTCTCCTCCCAGGGAAGTTTGGGAGAGGACTGATACATATGTGACTGAGTTCCTTCACTATTCACCTGAAACTATCACAAAATTGCTAATCAGCTATACCATATACAAAATACAAAATAAAAAGTAAAAAAAAAAAAAGGTAAAAATAAATAAATAAAATCTCTCCTCTCTATAAAACCTTGGTTATGGCTCTAAAAGAAGAGAACAAAAAATACACAAGCTCAAAGTAAATATATCAGAACAAGTCTCAATGACCTTATCTCTTCTTTGTAGATGGACCTACATACTCTGAATTGAGAGAAAAGACATTCTAGGACCCCAGAATGGTCACCTTCACAACCTTAATTAACAAAGTTTTCCTATACAGCATGACTAGATTTATACAAAATGACTTTTTGGTTTCCTGCAGCCTAAGAAGCTTTACTAAAAATTCTCTCTGTATCAACCAATGATGCTCACCTTGCATCAGAAGCAAAGTAATATTCCACTGCTTTTTCTTCAACAGGGAAAAGGCAAGTTGTGCTGTCCACACGGGAGAGATTGCAGCTTCCTTTCTTATCTTTGCCTAGAGCATGGAGTTAAAGGAATCAGCAAACACATAGAAAACCATGGCTGATTTATAAATATACAAAACTTTCTACAAAATTAACAAAAAAACATAGCAATGCAAAATAATTCCAGCAATGTTTCAATGCCAGGTAGGTCACCCTATTTCCATGCAATAAGCCAACAAGAACAAAGGGCATAGAGTGAAAGAGCAACCATCAGACAGCGTGGCATATACAGTGCTATGTTATGCATTTTTTAATGTAATATTTCTTTTCCAAGTAAAAGGCAAATGATGTCACTAACTTTTTAAATGTATGTATAGCCTAATTTTAACTTTAAATAAAACTTAATGGAATTAATACATAAAAATTTGTGCACTTAAACATTAAAATTACATTAAAAATATGAAAATCACGCAATGAAAAATAAAATGAAGGCCAGTGGCATATTTTTATTATCTCCAAATAAAACTTCTCTAGATTTTAAAGGTAAGTAACAAATCAAAGTTCAGGCCTATACTAATTCTGATTTAAAAATAAAACAATGATACTAACTATGGTGTACTATACAAGGCAGCTACTGCTAAGGACTGGAACTATAAACCCAGAACCTCTCCTTTCTTAAAACTGGATTTTCTTACATTTCTTTTAAGTCAGGATAAAGTGTACTCCTTTTGTAACGATAACATCTTTTAATTCTGCACTTTAGAATTCTGGCATCTCTACTTAATTGTTAAGCTATTGATGAAGAATTTCTTTTTCCTCTTTGACTAAAGTCAAAACTGGAAGGTATAATGAAGTTTGACCAATTAGCCAAATACAGAAAATACACTATTAACTTAACACTATATATATAAATTCTCAGAGACAAAAAAGCACCTTTCTCAAAGATCAGGACACAGTAGACCTTATAACCAATGGACACAACGGCCCAAGAATACTATAAATACACTTGTAAGAACTCATACTGTGTCCATCCTCTAAAATCAATGTGTACAAAAACTTGGTAGTAACTATTCTTAGTAACATATATCCAAAGTTCTCCACAGTCCACGATTATTTGATGTGATTTAGGCATGAAAACAAAACAGCTCTTCCTATCCATACCCAACAGTAGAAATGACACCATGCTTTTAAAAAATAAGAAGACATCCCAGAGAAGACAACCCTACAAAAAGATAAAGCAGGTCAGTGTTTGCCAGAGGCTGGATATAGGGACAAGGGTTGACTAGAGAGAGTCAGCTGAAGGAACTTTATAGGGGATGAACTGCTCTTTATCTCGACTGTGGAGGTGGTTATATAACTGACTGTGTTTGACAGAACTCATGAAATTGGACATCAGAAAGAATGAACTTTATTGTATGTGAAAAAGTAAATTAAAAAATAGGCAAAAGGATAGGCTAGCGCCTACATTTTTTACATAAAAACAACTAGCCTTGCTTATAAAATGTCCTGGGGTTGAGTTTCACCATATTTTTTCTTCCAATACTGGTTATTTCATTCTTTAAGTAACAAGGCATACTTAATTACAATATATAGAAGAAGTAAAGGTATCACTGCCTATTTAAACAAACATTGCTTACATACATCTATATGACTCTTACAATCTGTAAAACGTCTTCCATCTATTGATTATTTCATCTGATTTAAGTGGAAAACAATTATTATCATCCTACTTTATTGGTCAGTGGTTACACCTGGAGAAAAAGCAATGCCTGAAAGCCACTCCCATGTTTTCCCCTGTACACAGTCCTTCAACAAGAGGCTGTACTTCAAAAACATTTTATCTACTACTAAAAGCTAGAAAAATCATGATTACTATAACACAACCCCTGATCTCAAAAATATCTGTCTCATTATAAAGTTTTCTTCCAGCCTCTTAAGATCTTAGCCAATATTTTTCTATTGCTTCTAAAAGCAACGTAAGACAATGTACAATGTTAACATGTAAGTAACAAATATACATAAGCAGAATCATTAAAAGAAACCTGGAACTCTGGATCCAAAATTTATACTGGTAGACTAGCTTTACTTCCAAAAAGAGTTGGAGGAGAAGAGGAAAATAAATTCTAACACCTCAGGATTGGAAGGTTATTTAAGGAAATAACTGTCTGCTCTAGATAAAATAGTGAAAGCAGCCACTATCTAAGGATGGATAGGTTTAGAGTACTTTGTTAAATCTTTTTTAAGAAGCCAAGAATTATGCATCAATAATATGGGTTTAAATCTCCTGAATTTACCACTCTCTATGTCTTTTACCTGAAAAGTGTTTAGTAAAAACGTAAACTAAAAGAACACATCATTTTTTGCTAATTATATCAATAAAATGATCCAGTTTGTATGGCTGAAAAGATAAATTTCAAACATAAATTTTTTAAAAAAGTCCAAATTCAAACAAACCCAACCAAGATATCGAATGTAAATTGAAAAGTAAAATGTCATGCATAAAACAAAATCCATAAACATATTTCAGCTAAATTACTCAAATAACTACCGTGGAGTTCAATCTATAACAGCCTAACACACAATGCTCTTTTCCTAATCTTAGCATCTTATTTATAATAATATATCCTACATGATTTTAATTTAAAACAAAGAGGAAAAAAAGTTACAATTTCAACCAGTTTCTCAAATCTCAGAGATCTTAAAGAAACAAATTATTAAAAGCAGTTTTCTAAATGGCAAAAGCAGACAGACAAAATATACTCTGCAAATTAGAAAAATAAGGTCAAAATATGTCTCCCCATAAAATAAGCACATTTTTAGAGGCCCAGACATTCATTCACTCCAAGAACAAAGAATTAGTAAAGAATGAACAAAAGAGGATAAAGGTTCCTCCCCATCCATGCAGAGTGCATTTCCCACCTCTTTCTCCCTGTGATCCCCACCGTGTGAATTTTGATCCAATCTGAGTCCTAGCTAAGGATATACAACAGAAAAAAATTCTACTCGTCAGAGAAATCACAAAAACAAATCCTTTTCATGTCTAGACAGAACTATATATATGAGTGGATCTGATCAAATGGGCATTTAATCAATTTATGGAAAACAAGTTTTTATATCTACTGCACTCAATTTATACATTTTCCCCATGCCATAATATAGGAATAGTTTTTACCTGTTCTGTAGAGAATTGGAATGTGGTCAGTAGACAGTTTATGCTCACTTCGTACACCAATCAACAGAGGGCTTCCTCGTCTGTTAGTACAAAATTAAACAGAATTAAACCATTTTTAAAATAATGCAGTAATGATACAAAATGTAAATATGATGAAGGAATGCTATTCAAATAATGCTTAAATTCTCCCTCTGAGGTCAACTTCAGATATAACAAAAGAATGAGTTTTTAAAAAATATTCAAAGGTCAGCAAACTATGACCCACAGCCAGGTTTGTCTACTTTTACTGGAACATGGCCACGCCCATTCTTCTACTTGTTTCTACGGTTGCTTTCACACTACAACAGCAAACTGAGTGGCTGCCACAGAAGCGACATGACATGGCCAAGAAAGTCTAAAATGTTTACTATCTAGCCTGTTACAGAAAGGGCTACCCAGGTGGTTCAGTGGGAAAGAATCTGCTTGCAATGCAGGAGATGCAGGAGAAGCAGGTTCCATCCCTGGGTCGGTAAGATTCCCTAGATGAGGGAACAGCAACCTACTCCAGTATTCCTGCCTGGAGAACTCCATGGACAGAGAAGCCTGGGAGGCTACTGTCCACAGAGTCACAAAGAGCTGGACACAACTGAAGCAACTGAGCACACTTGCATTATTATGGAAAAGGTTTGCAGACCCCTGTCTATGATGATGCATTAAAAAGTTTCTCATTTTTAACATTAAATGGAAACCTTTTGATAGATGAACAATATACGAACATTCAGCACTTTATCCTTAGTTCCTCTGACTTTTTAAAGACTCCTCTCTCTTACCAAGTCTTAGGCCTCCATACTGTTCTCAAAAGCACTTAATGCTTAGGCTTGAATATCCCAGCAAAAGCAATAATCATACTATCATCTAGGACTCTGTCTAGAATATTTAGTTCCAAAAACAATGGATATTGTATAGAATACTCAACTTCCAAATTCACAAAGTAACAATGGTGCCCCACTGCAGACAAAAGGCCAATTACAAATGCTAGAATGGTTCTGCTTTGTTAAGGGATTCTGTCACATAGAAGAATAGTGAAACAACAGATAAGAAGACAGGTGAAAAAGAAATACAGTCGACCTCCATACGCATGGGCTCCACATCTGCAGATTCAACCAACTGTGGATTGAAAATATTCAGGGAAAAAAAAATTCGAGAAAGTTCCAAGAAAGCAAAACTTGAATTTGCCACACACTGGCAACATTTTTACACACTAGTAGTATATACATTGGATTTACAATTATGTACGTAAGATTTGCATCATATTAGGTATGTAAGTAATCTAGAGATGCTTTTAAGTGTACAGGATATGTGTACAGATTATACGCAAATGCCACACCATTTTATATAGGGGACTTGACCATCCATGGGTTTTGGTATTCACAAGGGTTTTCAGAACCAGTCCCTCATGGATACCAAAGGATGATTCTCACAAATATCTCTAGAGAAGGCAGAGCCTTTGTAGTGAAGGATCATTTTATAGTGTAAAGAGAATACGCTTATAATTCAAAAGTTTCAACATACATATAAATATTAGTCATTATTAAATCTATATATACCTTGTGCCAACTGCTTGGCCAGGAAAATGGACACTTTTAAATACAAGTGCAAAAGCACCTTCCTATGGAGGGAAAAAAAAGTGCATCAGCAATATGTATTATAATCAACTGTTAATGAGAAATGCCTAAAATATACTGGCTCAGTTCACACACTGCTCTTTTGCACTACTTTATAAATTAGTCTAAATTTCAGGCAGACACTTATTCCAGCTTTGATGTATCCAATATTCACTTTTTAAACAAGCCCACTCTTAAAACAGGATCAACAGATAATAGTTCCAAGACAGAGCATTATAAAAGTCACCTTTGTACATGCTACCAACACTTCTCATGTGTCCCATACTATGCATTAGTAAAGGAAGGGCAGAGTCAGAAAAGATACTAAGCTCCATATTCAAAACCCATTCTCTAGTCCAGAAATTTTACATCACTGTTAACTGTCATTCTTTTTGAACCTGATGTGCTGTGTGTGCTGTGCTAAGTCGCTTCAGTCATGTCTGACTCTTTGCGACCCTGATATTGAGACATATACACACACAATCATAATTACTAACATGCACACCATACCACCCCCTCAACCCAAACTCCTCAGAGACAGGGTCTAAGGAAATCAAGAATGAATAAAGGAGGAACACAAGGTAGGAGAGGGAAGGAACAGAACAATCTGGGTTATACAATGAGCAGAAACAAAAAAAGGCTGGGAAAGCACAACATTCTGCCTTGAGTAAAGGGAAGGAACAGTCTTCTACCTTCTCTATCTTCCTCATTCCTTTTGCTGCAGACACCGTAAGATTTGGGTGGAGATGGGAGGAAGGGTTGGACCTTTACAGAGAAGTAAAGAGCTTTCAAATGGGAAAGCTAGAGTTGTGGGGGAGAAGGGTGGGATGGAAGTCACTATGTATTTGGACCTTTGTGTATCTTTGATATCTTTAAAGTAGGACAACTGGGATGAAAAAAAAAAATACCACTTTTCTCTTGGGCTGGGAAATATTTTTCTGAAAAGGTACAGTGCCAAGTAAAAGTCCCCATAAGGAAAAATTAATTGACTATACTGGCTCAAAGACATGCAGACATTATCTCAGAATAATAAATGTGTATTTCACCAAAGCTATCTTTTGCTAAGTTACCAACTGGGAGAACACTTGAATGAGCAGGAAGTGAGAAAGTGATGAATCCCCAATTTACGTACTGTATACATGCTTGTGTGTGGTATGTATGGGTTTGTGTATGAGTATGCACAGTTTTTCGACAAACTTTTAGACTATTTTTCATTCCCATGACACTAAATTATAGTGAAAGAAGTAAAAGCATTAAAGCAGCAGTCTCAAAATTATTCAAATTGAATAGTTTTGCATATATGGAGGAATAAAAGCAAAAAATACTTGAAAAATTAGCTAGTTCCTACTTATTTTGTTTGTTTATTGTGATTAACACTGGCAATAACTATCTTTTTTTTTTTACTTTTATTTTTTTTATTTTTTTTCCTTTAATTAATTTTTATTTTTTAGTTTGTTTTGCTTTACAATACTGTATTCGTTTTGCTACACATCGACATGAATCAGCCACGAGTGTACATGAACTCCCAATCCTGACCCCCACCCCCTCCTCCCGCCCCACACTCTCTCTCTGGATTATCCCTGTGCATCAGTCCCAAGCATCCTGCATCCTTATCAAACCTGGACTGGCGATTTGTTTCACTTATGATATCACACATGAATAACTATCTTTAAAACTGTGGTTTAATACCAATTGTTGGATGACTCTCTCCACCAAGGTAGTAAAACTTGTATCTTGACTTTCCCGATTGTCATACATGTACTTAACAAGCTTGGCAATTGTCTCTGTGTCTGTTTCAGACTCAAAGTCATAGCCTTTACTTTCCTATAATAAGAAAGGAAAAAAAATTGACACATTTAAGGAAATATTCATAGTATCTAAATCTTTTCTACGTAATTTTTTTCCTTGACAATCTCATTAGCCAACTTCTAGTCTTTTTTTGACCACCATACACCCAATTATACCTATTGTTCAAAATTAAGGTCACCATCTAATTATGTGGAGCCCAAAATAGTAAGGTATTCCCTGTGAACAAATATAATACTTATAATTAAACAAATCTATATATGCCATATATGAATTAAATAAACTTTAAAATAATAAATATAATGAAATATGTAACATTCACAAAACATTAATTTCATTATGCACATAATGAGTCTTTCTTTAATGATGATGATATTTCACTATCCAATCCAATGGCCATTAGCTATATGTGGCTGTTTAAATTTACAGTGAAATAAAATTTCAAATTTAGTTCCTCATTCATCCCAGCTCCACAGCCATACATGGACAGTGGCTACCATTCTGGGACAGTACATGTATAGATAAAGTTTCTATCATTGCAGAAAAGCTGAACTGGACAGCTCTGCTCAATCACTAATGAAGGTCATCATCATTATCATGACTATGTAGTATATAGCTATTTAGGGCATAGAGCCTTCATTCAATCTGTCTTAAGTCTTCTGATACTCTAGAAACTTTTGAAAATGACAAACAAGGTCTCTCACAATGCAAAAGAGACCCTTCCAAATTCCAATTTTATTGACACTTTTGGGTCATTTATAATAAGCCTTTCCTTTTCATATAAGAAACAATTATTTCCTTTTCATATAAGAAACAAAAAAGTTCCACTGTCAACAAAGAAAAGTCCAATAAACCTCCATACCCTGTAACTGTTGTAGGAATTATTTAATCATACCTAGATAGGATTTACTGCACATCCCAAACAACCTAAATGCTCTCATTAGAAATATTCTTAAAGACTGGTTGTCTTTATAGGTCACTTTACTTACCAGAAACTTTTTCAAGTCCTTGTAGTTGGTGATGATTCCATTGTGAATAACAATAAATTCTAAAAAGAGATAAAATCACTGATGACCAAAAAACTTATAGGTCTAATAAACACAATAAATTGCCATTACTATTAACATTTTTTCTCATGTCAAAAAATTTTGTAACATACTGAACTTCCAGGTATAATCAAGTATTATCCAGTTTTCATCATCAGACTACCTTCACGTAGATCAGCAGCATAGTCCACGTGTAAAAGCACACAGTGCTTAGAAGTGGGTATAGCAGATTAACAGGATAAACTGGAGTTTAGAGGCATCAACTTCAGCTTGGCTAAACTACCAGTCCAATGTCATCACAAAAAAGAAGCACGTTCCCTGGGCCAGTTTCTTCCATTTGCAAAATGAAAGGGTTGAACTAACTATATTCTCACTTCTTTGTTCATTCATTCTTATGCATAAAACAACCCAAAGTTTAAAGAGAAAGGCTTTATCCAGTTTACACTAAATGAGTTCAAAACTAAAGTTATAGAACTTAGCAAGAAAAAAAGTTATTCAGTTCTATAGTGTATTTACCTGATGTCCAGAAAATTCCAAGATCAAATACAAATGATAGTGGGATCATTTTTATTCATACGTTTGATTAAATAACTTTCAAAAACATTAAAAATGTGATATCAAGAGTTGACAACATTATTTTCAGCCACTTAAGAGTGTATGTAAAGACTAATAGTGTGGATTTATTATTCAAAGTTCATGTAAGTCAGGAGAGAAATTACTACTAAATTCACTTTTATATCCAATTATCAAAATTTTATTTTGAAAACATTTGATAACTATCAAAATATATTTAAAGATCTAATATTCTGGTCTTACATTAAGTGAGCTTGAACTGAATGGACTACAAACCAAATGATAAAATAAACATGTCACTAGATTAAGATATCACAAAACACTATAAAAACTTTTAAAAAATTTTAATGCTAGAACATAGAAAATCATAAATAGCCGATATAAATCCTGAAGTTAAAGCCAAATTCTCAAAATACAATTATGGATATACATTTTCAGGAATCTTTTATAAAGACTGTCAGTGTTAAAAATTTCAGTAGTTAGCTTTCTAATCCAATCCAGTAATTTTGTGAAGTATGAAAAACCTAAAAAAGGTGGCTTCTGAATTAAATTACAAAATCTTACCTCAAAGGGATATATACACACATATACATATGCATATTTATACATATATACATATGTATGTATTCACTTATTTTTAAAAACCACGGAAGAGAAACTAAAACTTTTGTTAAATGCTTATATACAGGAAGAGATGAAATAAGGAAGAGGAAATAAAGTGAAGCTAGACTTATTTTAGTATGTCCTTTTTATAGGTGTGACCTCAGAGAACTATACAAATATTTTAAATAAAAACTGTTTAAAAAAATGAATCCCAAAATTCAAAATAAAATACATTAACAGAATGCTGTACCCAGCTAACAGCACAACCACGTACAGGATTAGTCCAAGTGACTCCAAAATACAGTAATTTGATTATACATCCCTAGAGAGATATCCCTTAAGTACAAAAGAAATTAACAAGAAACAATAAATATACTGTTGTGGCAATGTTGGCACTATGATTCTGTTGTACGTGTTTCATTTGATAGATCATATAAGTATGTTGCTGGTGTTAAGAACTAAGTTTTTAAGTGTTATTGACAGGAAACATATAAATCAATGAGATTAAAAACTGTATAGCCCTGAATTTGAATTGGACGCATTAGTGTAAAATTATCTGTATTTTTTCTTTAAATTTATGCGTGAACACATGGACACACAAGGGGGGCGGGTGTGTGTGTGTGTCTCTTAGCTCTGCCCACTGAAAAGGCCTAGGTGCAATAAGCACTTCCCTGGTTTATAGTCTTTTTTTTTTTTAGCACAAATATATAAGAACACAGTGTTAGTAGCTTGAACTAACAAAAGTTTTAAAAGGTGCCCATTTACTATCAAGAAGCCTCATAACAGAAATGTATCTCAGGCTTCCAAGACTGCAGAAAATAAGCAGGATGGGATGGAGATTATTTCTTGTGTTTAACAGAAAATTGGGGTACAAAAAAGATTTTCACAACCAAGATAATCACAATGGTGTGATCACTCATCTAGAGCCAGACATCTGGAATGTGAAGTCAAGTGGGCCTTAGAAAGCATCACTATGAACAAAGCTAGTGGAGGTGATGGAATTACAGTTGACCTACTTCAAATCCTGAAAGATGATGCTGTAAAAGTGCTGCACTCAATATGCCAGCAAATTTGGGAAACTCAGCAGTGGCCACAGGACTGGAAAAGGTCAGTTTTCATTCCAATCCCAAAGAAAGGCATGTGCTCAAACTACAGCACAATTGTACTCATCTCACACGCTAGTAAAGTAATGCTCAAAATTTTCCAAGCCAGGCTTCAGCAATACGTGAACCATGAACTTCTAGATGTTCAAGTTGGTTTTAGAAAAGGCAGAGGAACCAGAGATCAAATTGCCAACATCCACTGGATCATGGAGAAAGGAAGAAAGTTCCAGAAAAATACCTATTTCTGCTTTATTGACTATGCCAAAGCCTTTGATTATGTGGATCACAATAAACTGTGGAAAATTCTGAAGGAGATGGGAATACCAGACCACCTGACCTGCCTTTTGAGAAACCTATATGCAGGTCAGGAAGCAACAGTTAGAACTGGACATGGAACAACAGACTGGTTCCAAATAGGAAAAGGAGTACATCAAGGCTGTATACTACCATCCTGCTTATTTAACTTACATGCAGAGTTCATCATGAGGAACACTGGGCTGGAGGAAGCACAAGCTGGAATCAAGATTGCTGGAAGAAATATCAATAACCTCAGATATGCAGATGACACCACTCTTATGGCAGAAAGTGAAGAGGAACTAAAAAGCCTCTTGATGAAAGTGAGAGGAGAATGAAAAAGTTGACTTAAAGCTCAACATTCAGATGACTAAGATCATGGCATCTGGTCCCATCACTTCATGGGAAATAGATGGGGGAACAGTGGAAACAGTGTCAGACTTTATTTTTTGGGGCTCCAAAATCACTGCAGATGGTGACTGCAGCCATGAAATTAAAAGACGCTTACTCCTTGGAAGGAAAGTTATGACCAACCTAGAGAGCATATTCAAAAGCAGAGACATTACTTTGTCAACAAAGGTCCGTCTAGTCAAGGCTGTGGTTTTTCCTGTGGTCATGTATGGATGTGTGAGTTGGACTGTGAAGAAGGCTGAGCGCCGAAGAGTTGATGCTTTTGAACTGTGGTATTGGAGAAGACTCTTGGGAATCCCTTGGACTTCAAGGAGATCCAACCAGTCCATTCTAAAGGAGATCAGTCCTGGGTGTTCTTTAGAAGGAATGATGCTAAAGCTGAAACTCCAATACTTTGGCCACCTCATGCGAAAAGTTGACTCATTAGAAAAGACTCTGATGCTAGGAGGGATCGAGGGCAATAGGAGAAGGGGATGACAGAGGATGAGATGGCTGGTTGGCATCACCGACTCGATGGACGTGAGTTTGAGTGAACTCCGGGAGTTGGTGATGGACAGGGAAGTCTGGTGTGCTGCGATTCATGGAGTTGCAAAAGAGTTGGACACAACTGAGCAACTGAACTGAAAATTCAAAGAATAAAGTTTAAAATTTAAAGAAATAATCGCTAGCCTAGCACTTTATAAAACTGCACTTATTTGGGGGGAAAACTGTTGTTTCGGTGATGGTTTTATCTTTCATTTCTTTCAGCTGGGTAGGAAATTTTTAAGAATGTGTTTTCTTGAGTTTTCCATATTCCTGTTAATACACGTTTCAGTAGGCTGCCGTCCATTAAGCCTGCAGGGGTCCTCCTGGATATTTCTGAATTGTGTTGTGTACACGTGTGTCTGAAAGCTCCGACAGCTTGTCTTCTTACAGTACCTTAGTTGTTTGCTTTTTTGTTAGATAAAACATTAGCAATGTATCCTTTCCATACTCCCTGACATCAAACCCATTAAGATTTAAAATCTTTGTCAAACAGATGATTTTAGAACTTGGGAGGTGGTAGTTAAAAAAAAAAAATTCTTACACAAACCACCTACTCCATAAGCACAGGCCTGTGATCCTTTCCCTCACAACTCTACATTTCTATTTCAAGAAATTGACTTTTTTTTTTTTTAATTTTTACTTTATTTTACTTTACATTACTGTATTGGTTTTGCCATACATTGACATGAATCCGCCACGGGTGTACATGAGTTCCCAATCCTGAACCTCCTCCCACCTCCCACCCCATATCATCTCTCTGGATCATCCCCGTGCACCAGCCCAAGCATCCTGTATCCTGTATCGAACATAGACTGGCGATTCGTTTCTTCCATAATAGTATACATGTTTCAGTGCCATTCTCCCAAATCATCCCACCCTCTCCCTCTCCCTCAGAGTCCAAAAGTCTGTTCTATACATCTGTGTCTCTTTTGCTGTCTCGCATACAGGGTTATCATTACCATCTTTCTAAATTCCATATATATGTGTTAGTATACTGTATTGGTGTTTTTCTTTCTGGCTTACTTCACTCTGTATAATCGGCTCGTTTCATCCATCTCATTAGAACTGATTCAAATGTACTCTTTTTAATGGCTGAGTAATACTCCACTGTGTATATGTACCACAGCTTTCTTATCCATTCATCTGCTGATGGACATCTAGGTTGAGAAACTGACCTTTCAACCCTACCCATTTAGAGGAAAAAACCAACCATGAAAAGGGGGTACATAATTTACCCTCATCTTCTACCTTTAGTTCTGTCACATGAAAAAAAGTCTCATTCTACCCCTGTATCCTTCTCAAATCTTCACGAGGAGGAAAGTTCTCTTCTAGAACTATGCATGCTCCTCAGATCTGCTGTGTATGTGGTGCAGACTCACAGTGGAGAGGAGGGAGAGCGACAGGAGGACTCAGGTAGACTCTATGGCACTTTCCTCCACATACAAGGGCAGCTTGTCCCCTCAGCCCTCTTCTGAGCAGGTGACTCGACCCATCCTGGCTCCTCATTCAGACAGTTTGTCACTGAGGAAGAAGACTCACAGATGCCTTAATTTATTTAAACTTGGGTGGCTCTCTAATATGACTAAATGACACGGGAACAATCCATCTCTAAATAAACACTTTCTGCTAGAGATGACTCTGTTCATCTATTTCTATGCTGCATCCATTTTTCCAGGTTCAGTGGTAGAATGTGGCCCTCTACTTCCTGCTGGGGCTTACTTGAAGCAGAAAGTGAATCCTTTTCCAATAATTTCATAGTACTTGTGATTTCCAACATCAGTTCAGATAGCTTACACTTTGTCTCCTTCACTAACACCTTAATTCATTTTTAGATTTTGTTGTTTTTAATTTTCTGGCTGAGCTGGGTTTTCACTGTTGCTCAGGCTTTTCTGCAGTTGCAGCGAGAGGGGGGCTACTCTCTGGTTGTGGTGCAGAGGGTGCTCCTTGCGGCATCTCCTCTTACTGTGGAGCATGGGCCCTAGAGCAAATACGCTCAGCAGTTGTGGCGCACAGGCTTAGCTGCCCTGCAACATGTGGGATCTTCCCAGACTAGGGATCAAACCTGTAAGCCCTGCACTGCAAGGTGAATTCTTAACCACCGGACTACCAGAGAGGCCCATGCCTTAATTCTTGACACTACAAGGTGGAACTATCAATGAGATCACACAAGCTACTGTTGGACAAATTTGTAAGACAAAAATTCATTACATATTTCTTGACTGTCAGAACTGAGCAGTGTGATGTAAGTAGGCTCTGGAGGAATAATGGTAATTCTGGAGGAATAATGGTAATAAGTTCTCTGGGTATCCAAGTGTTTGAAAGACCTCTCTGGAAATACAAATATATAATAAAGAGAGAAGACAGTTATCAGGGAGGGTGCTTATTACATAGTTTAATTTGGATTGATTATTCTCCTACTGCAAAGGAAAGAGTAGTTTCAACATAACATCTGCATACTAAGAGGTAGTATAGCAATTAATCTCAGTGCAAAACTAAATCAAGCTTTCTATATTCTGGGAAAAAACTTAGATTTTTTTTTTTTTTTTTTTAGAAACTAGATAATCTTTTCTATCTAGTTTGCTGTGCTGTGCTTAAATCACTTCAGTCATATCTGACTCTTTGCGACCCCAAGGACTGTGGCCCACCAGGCTCCTCTATCCATGGAATTCTCCAGGCAAGAATACTACAATGGGTTGCCATGCCCTCCTCCAGGGGATCTTCCCCATCCAGGGATCGTACCCATGTGTTTTACATCTATCTGCACTGGCAGGTGGGTTCTTTACCACTAGCGCCACCTGGGAAGCACTCCCTTTTCTAGTGTACTGATTTTAAAAATTGAAGCTCTCATACTTTTTAAAGGCTTTTTTTACATAAAGTAGAATTTCTAACCTACAGGTCTATATAGAAACCAATCTGAACTGGAGACAAACTATGGATTCAACATGCAGATGAGATTTCCTCCTATGGTTACCCTGATATCCACACTCAAAAGCATCCTATAAAAAAATGCTTCAAAATCTTTCTGAAATCATAATAGTGCAGCAAAACCACAAGTAAACAACTGCCTGCTGCTGCTGCTGCTGCTGCTGCTAAGTTGCTTCAGTCGTGTCCGACTCTGTGCAACCCCATAGACAGCAGCAGGGACTGGAGATTCTCCAGGCAAGAACACTGGAGTGGGTTGCCATTTCCTTCTTCAATGTATGAAAGTGAAAAGTGAAAGTGACGTCGCTCAGTTGAGTCCGACTCTTAGCAACCCCTATTAACCTGTTATTTCAAATACTGATTGAAAACCCAACACGCATTTTTTGTGCAACTTTTTAAAACACAATAAGGTAATATCAAACATGCACAGAACTGTTTCTTCACAGAAGGCAAGAAACTGCCAGCACATCACATGGGAAGCCATTCTCAGTGCTGTTGGCTATGAAAGTGGGCCTCCTCCAGGGTCTGGCTGATGTGGAAGTAAGGGCCTTGGCACAGCATGACTGCTCAGCACAGGCTGGGGATGCTGTGGGCTGGACTGGCAATGAGGTGGTTTAAGCTGCTTTCCAGCCCACTGGCCCTGTCTAGGTTACTGATGCCGTTGCTACTGCTGCTCCCACCACTAACACTGCTGGAAGACTATGTAGCCCAGGAGTAATGAAAAACAGGGTTTCTACTACTCCTCCTTTGGTGGTCTTCTTCAATGCTTTCCTTCTCCTTTTCCTGCAGCAAAGGTACTCACCCACCGCAGCTGGCAGAGGGGAGTAACAAGGCCCCAGGAGAAAAGGGAACAGACAGTGCTGTGTTCAGTGGTTGCCACGCCCGCTTCCTCAGGCCGCAGCTCTCACTGTATGCCAGTACCCCTTCACTGTAAGTGGTACTCTTACTTGAGCATCTGCTCCACATTCACCACCACAGCCACTGTGATACCCAGGCTTAGAGTCTTTATTGTTTCCACTGAAAGGAAGGATCTTAGAGAACTGGCTGATTTCAAGTTTGGGGCAGGATTAGAAAAACCTGCACTATCTTCAACTACCAAAGTAACAAAGACTACTGGACCTACTTGGATCACATCAAAAGTACTCAGGAGTCAACCTAAACAAGCTCCCAGTGACTAAAGATGTGAAATTTTGTGCATCAATATAGATAACTACTTCAGTGTTTTAAAACAAAATATTTTAAATCCATGAATTTATAATAACAATGAAAAAATCTGTTCATCTTGGACCATTAGAACCACTTCATTTGAAAAATGGTAAATAAAGGGGGAAAAATTAAACATTTATCCTGCCTTTCCTAGACAATCTATACATCTGGACAATCAATCTGTTAACATGGAGAAGCTTCTCTTTATTGAAGTATTTAGACATAGAGAATCATGAATCATGTGAAATGACACCACAGGATGCATGCCATTAGCAAGATTTAGACTGTAGGAAACTCAACAGTACAAATAACAGAGTAAACTGCAAGGAAGAAAGGAGAGAAAAGGAGAAGACTCTTAGGAGACAAATCAATCTGCTAGGTCCCTACTTTTTAGAAGCACACACTTACATTATTACAGATTAATTGCTATGATATCCAGTTATCTATAATATATGTATCAATGTGCTACCTACTGGCTTCCAAAATACAAACATTCCAAAGTGTGTACAATCTGTCCATACCATTATTTTTATCAGACCGCTGGGGATGGCTATTGACAGGATTCGGTTCACCATGCGTTGCCCAACGGGTATGAGCTATTCCAAGGTGTACATCAAATTCTATATCCAAATCCATATCTTGTTGTTCTGAAGAAGATAAAATAAAAAATTCCAATATTAAATCAAACTGTAGGGATAATGCTATAAGCTGTATCTAAATTATTATAGTCTTACACGTGGATATACAATTATTAAAACTGAAGATCAGGCTTATTCAAACAGTAAGTAAAAGACTTAGAGGAGTTAATGCAGCTGAAATATTTAGGGTAAATGGTTCCAATAATGACCCCAAAAGTGTGTACAGAGATAAAGCAAATATGACAAAATGTTGACAACTGGTAAAAATAGAGGAAGTATATGGATGACTAATATACTATTCTTTCAATTTTTCTACAAATTTGAAAATTTTAAAACTTATGGTCAAAAAGAATTAATGTGATCTTTAAAAATCTTTTTTAATCCTTTCTTTGAAAAAAATTAGTATCATTTTTAAAAAATTCACTTTCTCAGTGCCACACAACCTTATGACCACAATGTCTTTGGTCCCCAGTGAAAGGCCTGTATCTCACACCATAAACTGCAATTATGAAGTTTCCAAAATCAAAGAACAGTCCTTGAGAACAAAGCAATACTAAGAAAGCATGAGGTTACAGGCTGGTGTTGCTCTGTTTTAAAAATCAGGTACTCTAATTCTTTCTCCCTATGAACTCTTTTTGCTTCTTCCAGGGGAAAGAAAGAAAGAAAAATAGAGTTCTAGTATATACTAAGAATGTCCCCTTTTAATTGCCTACATACAAAATTCATTTGGCTAAGGAGGCAGATAACAAAGCTTATCAAATTAGGTGGAAATTAAGAGCAAACTGCTGAGAAGCCTGAACAGGAAAGTCCATGCAGTTTAATATACAGTCTTTGTGGGTTTTATATTGGCTAATCAAAGGTCATTCTAAAATACAAATCTGATCAAGAAACAATGCTTAAAATCCTTGAATAGACTTCCAATTACTTAAAATGTGGTTTGCATCCCTAGTTACCCATATGACTCATCCTAAATCTTGTCAGGGATTTATACCTAGATTCTGAAATTCTAACACACAACTCAAAAACTATTTTCTCACAAGCTAAAGCCCCAACACCTTTTCACAATATACAAGGCCCTTCACCATTTGGCCCCCACCTATCTTTCCATCCCCTTTCCATCCTCATTCCCAACCCTCTCCAGTCACTTCTCAAAGCTCTCAATGCAGCTGTTACAAATAACAACCGCTAACATTTATGGAGAACTCACCCTGGGTGAGGTACTACAGACACCTCCTCACTCTATTCTCATCACTCTGACCATCATCTCTACACTGGACTACTAAACAGAATCTTAACTGGTGGCCCTGTGTCCAGTCTTCCTTCTGTACAATCTAGCCAAAGTGATCCCATTCAAAGCAGAAGTTAGATCACGTTACTTCCTATGCAAAATGTTCCAATGACTCCCCAACAAACAGCAAAATCCACTGTTCTGAAGACCCCCTGTGCCCTCTCTAGCCTCCTCTCCTGCACTCTACTCCTCACTCACTGAGCTCTAGCCCCACTGACTTCCAGCTGCAAGCAGGCCAAGCCCACACACAATCTATGCACTTGGTATTCCCTCTGCCTAGAATTCCCTCATACAGACAATCACATGATCTCTGCTCAAATGTCACCTCTACCATACTTATCCTTTATAGCACTGATCTCTACCTGATATTATGTATTTATTTGTTGTCTGGCTCTCTCACTAGACAGTAAGCTCCACCTGGGCAGGGACTTTGCTTATCTTGTTCTCTGTCCTCCAGGCCTAGAACAATGGCTGGTATACAACAGGTACGCAATAGATATTCATTCTGTTACTGAATCCTCACAATACAATTACGTACTATTAGGTAAAACTGTTCCCATTTTATAGATGAAGAAACAGGCTAACAAGGTCACAAAACCTGCCCTAGGTCATGGCTATAGGAAGCAGAGACAGAATTTGAAGCCAAGACTGGCTGCTTCCAGAACCTAAGATTAAAACCACAGTGTACACTCTGCTGTACTATTACAACATTTGACATATTGTCAACCTGGCTTCTACCAGAATTTAAGTTCTACAAAAAGGAGGAGCTTGTCTTATTATCTTTGAATCTTAAGCACTAAACTATATAGAGCAGATACTCGAATTTTTGTTAGCTAGCTCAATCAATCAATGGAGAAAATCATCAATGTCTTTTCTGACTTAATGGTGTTCTAAATAATTAAGGCAACCTGATAAATGACCTCCAGAAAAGTAAGGATCACCGTTTATTACTACTTAACAGGCCAATATAAGCAATGAAAACATGTAACTAGCTCTTTTGGATTAAGATTATCTGTAATTGAAAGCAGTATGTCCGCCCCACATACTGGCAAGAAAAAGTACATCAGAGAAAGTAACAGGAGTCTATAAAATGAACCCATTTCAAATTCAAGGTAATTACCATATCTAGTACACTGTTGCCAAAGGAACTTTATTTAAGGTCTATTAAGAAAAAATCATTGCCACAACAATACATAAATTCCCCACAAGTAGTATTTCAGGTTTTATAGATTAATCATGGCTCCAATCCTGTTTCTATTCACTATTACTCCACTCTAAGGCCATGGACCCATGTTCCTTACTAATTAAACTGAGAGCTCATTCAATTCCCCAACAGTTCATGACATCTTTTATACTCTCCTTAAGACTCAATTCTATGTAGTCCCTCAATCTCTACCTTACTCAGCTTTCTTTCACCACATAATTGTTTAAATCAGCTTTCCTTTGCCCTTAACCCCTACGAAGGCTAACTCCCTACCTGTGCCCACCTTTCTGAGCTGGAATGCCTCAATCACTTCCTTTCTTGCATCTTTTCTCTTCCCCCTACTTTCACTCCCAAGGCTCTTTGTCCTCTGTGTACCTTTTCTCAGATGTCATCTTTCTTTTTTTTTAATAGTCCAAACATTTAATTTGCTGGCAATAACGAAATACCTAAATACCTACACCCAGAGAACAAATGTTAACATATTAATATAATCATTTGTGTTTTACAGCTTTAAGATATAAAATACTAAAAAAATCTTTAGTTATCACGATCTAGGATAGCAATCCTCTTCTGCCTTTCCTCTGCTCCCAAACCTCACTGGCTTTACTACTGACACCATCTAAAGTCAGTACCTGCTCCTCTGAGCTTCAATTTCCTCATCTGCAAGTGAGGAAGATATTTTACCTACTCCACAGTTACAATGAGGACTATACAGAAGGCATTCAGTCAAGCGTCTGGGACACAGAAAGCAACAAATGTCAGCCAGTATTATCAAAGTTAGAAGCTACCAATAACCAGTCTAATGACCTTTTTTGAGATGTCTTCCTTCCCTTTTGTCTTAAGAAGTTAAACACTAACACTTGCTGGCAATAACAAAATAAACACAAATATCCAAACAACACACTCCAAATTAACAAATGTTAATTTCTAGCCATTTATGCTTTAAATCTATTTAAGTCCTAAAATGTGAAAAAAAAAAAAAAAGCAATTGGTGCCTCCTTCCTTTCCTCCCCAAAGGAGTCACAAGAGCTTTCCCACCTGTGCCTTCAAACTTCTATTGTGCTAATACAGCTATAAATTATAGTGTTCTTTTTTTAAATAGCACAATACTGTACACACCCTTCCACAGGTTTTGTGTTTTTTTTTCACTCCAATATTAGGTTCTCAGAAAGCAGAGCCAGATCTGGTAGACACCTTCCAAAAGCTAAATATGGTAATTCACTGTCACATACAACTTATTCTCCCATTCCCTTGCTGGTGGACATTGAAGTTGCTTCTAAAGTTTGCTGCAATGCCATCTTATTGTCCTGTCTCCTTGTCACCGTGTTTCTTTCGAGTACACGCCCACAAGTGGAAGTGCCTGGCCATAAGGGATAAGCATCTCCCATTTAGACAGTGCCAGACTGCTCTCCCAAGGGACTCATCAGGTACAAATCTGCCAGCTCTGTCTGCAAGTGACCATTCCAGAAAAGGGATCACTTTCCTGCAGGAGGGAACATGTTTCAATATGACAACATTCAGAGATGGTGATTCTGGTCACTATCTTCCTTTCCAGCCTCCTATACTTACTGACCAACAATGCAGCTTTAAAAGTATCTACCATCAAACTTGCCTTCCCTATTCTTACTTTGACCCAAGCGAATCTACTCAGAAGGTCCTCCCTTCTCACCTTCACTGCCCAAATATAATTAGGAGCCAACCTTACATATACTTAGCCTCCCCAACTTGTGGGAACTAGCTCTCCTCTGAATCTTAAACTAATCCGCTTGTTCTCTCCTATAAAACCTACCACATTCAACCTGGTAAACAGGCTGCAGTACACACAGCAGACCAAATATTTGTAACCAAGTTTCTGAAGTACAGCTGTTTGGGTATCTGCTTTATTCCAAGCTAATCTTATCCACACAGATTCGAAATAAATACTGTTATAATTTGTTGACCAAGTACTGACCCTTGAAGAACACAGGGGGTTAGGGGTGCTGACTCACGGAGCAGTCAAAAACCTACATGTAACTTATAGCCAGCTTCTGGATCCAAGGTTCCACCTCCACAGATTTAATCAACCATGGATGGTGTAGCACTGTAGTATTTACCACTGGAAAAAAAAAATCTCCATATAAATGAACCTGCACAGTTCACACCCATGTTGTTCAAGCACCAATTGCACCATGAAGCTGAAATGTCTGGCTTATGCAAAAATTAAAGATGACTAAATCCATTGTTCTTCTCTTTCACCTGTACCCCTTTACAGTGATAACGATGGCATCCATTTGAGCAGGTATATAATAAACAACCTACTGTTTCCTGTGTTTTGTAGAGGATTTTTTTATATGTTTTTTCAATCAATTTACTTCAAATTATTTGCTTTGTTTTCAAGTTTTCTGTGAAAAATAAAATGTATAAACATAAAATAATGAATAAATACTGTAAAGTATACCCTGTATGATGGAACATGTATCTCTGGCAACTACTTTATGCTCGGGGAGTAAGAAAATCACGAGGTAAAAATACGATAGTTACCTGATTGTATCAAACCTACTAAAAGGCGCAACATCCAGACTGATGATATATCCAAACTCAGCATTTTAGTCCAAAGTGAAGACAGGTACCAAGTGAAGCCACATGAATAAGGGCATTACTAAAAATACTTTTTGTCTTATGAAAGGCCCTTCCTCAGGAATGATGGCTATTTCCCTCCCCAGTTAAAACCATTTCTGAAACAAGGCACATAAAAGCAGTACAAACAGTATCAAAACTACTTTTCTTCCTTCCCTTCAAGAATCACTATTCTTAAAATGGGCCCCAAAATATGGGAGGAAAAATAATTAAGGAAGGGAGAAGGAAGAAAAGAGGAGGGGGGACAAAAAACAAACTAAGTACATTACTGTGAACTTCTTCATCCAGTGCCTTAACTTTTCCTTTCTTCTTAATGAGCTGGATTTTGCAGGCATTGGCTTCCCAATCTTTATCATTGCCTCCGTCAATTCCCACACCTGAATCATCCAGAGGTAAAAAAGCAAGATTTAGAAATTGGCTACGACTTAGAAACTATGACCATAAGGCAGAACTTATAAGTGAAAAATACATTTTTTTAAGATAACTAATTCATTCACTTATCAATTCAAAATTTACTGAAAATGTACTATATGTCAAGAACCGTGATAGCCACTAGAGACAAAAATGAAGAAAATTCAGTTCCTGTTCTCAAATTTCTCAACTGTCTATTGAGAAGACAGACAGGAAAAAATAATTACCATATAGTGTGGTTTTAATACAATAAAAGTTACGTGGCTATAATAACAGTACTACAGGTTGCAACTGCAGCACAATGGAGATACACAGAAGACCGGCACCACCTCAGAGGCAGGGTAAGGAAGGGATGTCAGGACACACAGCTCTCAAGATTTTACTAAAGTTCCTACAGAATTTGAAAAAGTTACTCTAGAACCACTAGTAACTCTAGAAAAAGTTACTGGAAAACCACTGAGTTGTTTCAAGCAGAGAAATGACACAGCAAACAAGTTTAGAAAACTCTCTTCGAAAGCAGTGCAAAAACTGGAGGAGAGAAACAGGAGAGAAGACACCTGCTGTCAGAAGTTTCAGCTACAGCAAAGCAAAAATGAGGAGGGCTTGAGCTACACAACGGTCATGAAGTGACGGGTGTACTGAAAAGCAGGACTGACTGAAGGTAACGAGAGAAGCACCTCCCAGGCTCAAAGGACTTGCTGAATGACTGGTTGTTGTAAAAGGAAGAGAGAAAGCATGGAGTGAGACACGGATGAGAACTGGAATGTATTCAGTTCAATTCTGAACATGCAAAGTTTACAATATCGTGGTTTGTCCAGGGAAAAATTTCTAGGAAGTAGCCAGAAAAACAGGTGTGCAACATGGGAAGTACATATGGATTGTAAGTCACCAACATACAGGAGGCTGATGAAGTCAGAGCTCACGCACAAAGATACAAAATGAGACAAGAGGACTCAGGAAAACACTGAGTAAGCCAAGAAGTCCACTCGGGTTTTTCCACAGGATGTTATGGAAAACCCAAATGAACTTTTTGGCCAACCCAATATCTTGAGGAACATTAAAATAAGTAATAGATGAAAGAAAAGCATCCTCCAAAGCAGACAAAAAAGAAATAATCAGCGAATTAGGAAGAGAATGAGAAGATATATTGTCACAGGTGAAGGAAAGAGAGAATTTGAAGAACAAAGGAGTTGAGGAATTGACTTTCCATTAGTTGAGGAAGAGTCAGGAAGATAAATGCCCATTACGTAGGGCAATGTTGAGTGTACAGTAAAGAGTTAATATGGCAGGCCCAAGACTGCTATCTTAGAAAGGCCTGCTTGCAAAGCTGGCCCTTGGCTGGCATCTGTGAACCTGAATTTCAAGAGGGTTCCCACCACGTTAACTGATTAAGAATAGCTTACTGCACCTACACCGTTGGAGCAAACAATGTGGTTTATGCTGAACACCCACTTCCCTTCTAAGAGCCTTGAAATGTCGGTACATGTTAGGCACGAGGTATCTACACAATCACGAGATTGACAGTGACAATCTTGAGCACAGATTGAGCTCACAGTAATGAGCTTCCCTGGTACACGTTTTACACATGTTGTCCAACTTGCTGGGAGAATCAAGCACATGTGGGGACTCCACAGGGAGAGAATTCTGAAGCTTATGCCTGGCTTCCTCCAGACTTCGCCCCATGCACCTTTTCTCTTTGTTAGTTTTGCTTTTTACTCTTTTGCTATAATAAACTATACCATGAGTACAACTGTATGCCGAATGCTCCGAGGGAATCACTGAAACTGGAGATGGTCTTGGAGACCCCAATATGATTAAGAAAAGGAGTTGGAGTAGAACATAAAGCTGACAAAAAGTTATTTTTCTTTGCTTTGTCATTTATGTGAGATAGAATCTTGGGCAAGATCACATGCCAGAAGCATGGAATCCATGGAGAAAAAGAAATTAAAAGTTATAGGAAAGAAAAAAAAATTTACAGAGTAAGGCCTTCGAAAACTTTATCATGAAAATGCCCCTGGTAACTTGTTTTTACAATAACATTCTTAGCACAAGAAGAGACCCATAAGAAGCAATACTCTACATAAATGGTAATGTTGTTGAAATTGAATGAACAAACCTTTTAAATATGATAAAAAACAAAAATTCTTCAGATTTTAGATTTACCAGAAACAACAAAATGAATATTATAGGAACCAAAAACAAAAAACTCTTTTTATTGAGAGTCAAGAATCATGCAACACTCATAATATTTTTTAAAGGAAATACCAGCAGAATCGTATCCCCTGTATTCCAGTCGCTGAAGGCCTTTGATTAGCGTCTCCAAAATTTCTCGTCTTGTGCGAGGAACATGGTAGTTTAAATAGGCAAATATACCTGCAAATAAACAAATTTAATTAATAAAAAATTCTGACTAGAGAATCAAAATTGGCATAGTTATGACCAACACCCTAATTTGCATAATAATGAATAAGATGTGCAAAAAAGGTGAAGCTTGAGTCCATCTTTGAAAACAAAAGAAATCTTCACTTCAAACTGTTCAAAGGCAGTGAAACTTTTTCAAAGGGGAAATTCTTATATATATAAAAAAGACAAGCAAATATGTCAAAACAAATGTTTACTTTTTCAAAGAAGTTTATAAGACTGGTGACTTACCTTCATCATTGACATTTTAACAACTAAAATTTATTTTTCAAAATTAACCAACAAATTTGAGATTTATGTTCTATACACTAAGGATCATTTTTAAAGGAAAACATTTTCGAACTAAATATTTTAAGCAACATATGTATCCTACAAAACTTAGACACAATAATTTTTCTCACTTTCAATGACCATGCTATCAACACATTTAGGAATAAATAACTTATAAATAGCAATGATGTGAAGAATACTCACAATCTAAATCATTTAATCATAGAGAAAAATGGGCTAAAAAAATATGTAATCATCATAGGAGCAATGGTTTCTCACTTGTTCACCAGATTCTAGCAAAGGACAAATAACTATAATACATATTAATAACTTGAGAATTCTCACTCTTGAGAATCAATCAAGACAGCATATTAAAAAGAAGAGACATTACTTTGCCAACAAAGGTCGATCTAGTCAAAGCTACGGTTTTTCCAGTAGTCATGTACGGATGTGAGAGTTGGACTATAAAGAAAGCTGAGGAATAAAGAATTGATGCTTTTGAACTGTGGTGTTGGAGAAAACTCTTGAGAGTCCCCTGGACTGCAGGGAGATCCAACCAGTTCATCCTAAAGGAAATCAGTCCTGAATATTCAATGGACATGATTTTGAGTAGGCTTCAGGAGTTGGTGATGGACAGGGAAGCCTAGCGTGCTGCAGTCCATGGGGTCGCAAAGAGTTGGACACGACTGAGTGACTGAACCTGAACTGAGAATTCGTAGAAAAGGAGCAATCATTTGGAAAAGCAAAACTATAAATAAAGGGACTTGTACAACATAAACTGATCCAGTAAAGTGGCAACAGAACACAGGTAAAGGAAATCCACATTTTAGGAATACCCACATGGAAATATTCTGAGGTCTTCCATGATTGTGCTTTGGCCAGCAAGAATATAGCTTAAATGTATAAAAACTGAAAATCAAACTATAAGGAAATATAAATTCAAGCAGCTTACTTATGAAAGAACTTTCCTTTTTCTTAACTATCTTAACACTATAATGCCATTGATTCTTAAGGGGATTAATTCTGTGGAGCAGAACTCTGGAATGACCAGCTTTTATTTCATTTGAAAAGCTGTTTCTTTAAGAGTTTGGCTTATCAAAGTATTTCAGAATACAAAAATATTACATTGTCAATATTTGACCAAAAAAACCCATAACATGTATACCGAACACCATGATGAGTACAGTGCAAATTTCTCTAACGAACTACTATGCCCCTCAAAAAAACAGGAGAATCACATTTTAAAACTAAACTCCAAAACAACATGAAACAACTTTTCTAATGAGCTTTTCTAAAAAACGCAGCAGAAGGCCACAGTCTTACAGAAATTCTATATTCATTCATATTTTGAAAAATTATAATTGTGAAGATCTATTATCAGGCACTGTACAAGCATCTCACATGCACAGCACCACAACACCACATTAGGTCTGGGGGTTTTGTTGTTACTGCTGTTTCTTTATGAAGTATCTGGAATATGAATAAACTAAAATAATAACCCAAGTGTAAATCAAACTTTTATAGGTTCTACCCTTATACCCCCATGGGTCACTGGCCTTTGACAAAGATTAAACACACAGAGAAAACTATCATTCCCAAATAAGTATCTGTGTTATCTCATTAATGGACAATACACAAAATATAAATATTTTCCCAATATAAACTTTAACATAAATGTGCTAACAGCAAACAGTCTCAACTAGCCTACTCTCCACCACTGTGATTAGCATCAGCTAAATAATCTGTTAGAGGAGGATACAATCTAATCCAATTAAAAATCATTAACAAATATGACATATTACACTGTCAAAAATTCTTTGCAGGCTGAGGGCTCTGGAAAGCCTTAAAGAAGTCCAAATCCCAATAATACAGCACATTCAGAAAAATTCACTACTAAATCAGCTCTCCCTTAAGAAATGTAATTCCTTCCCCTGGCGTTCCAGTAATTAAGACTCTGCACTTCTAATGCAGGATGTGCGGGTTCGATCCATGGCTGGGGAACTAAGATCCTATGTGTGGTGAAACATGGCCAAAATTTTTTTTACAAATAAAAATAAAAGAAATGTAATTCCTTTTTTCCTGAGATTTATTTTTTTATTGAGGTAATATTGAGCATTACTTTCTACCTCAATATAATTTATGAGGTATTTATTTTTTTATTGAGGTAATAAGTTGCATGTATATAACATTATCGGAGAAGGAAATGGCAACCACTCTAGTACTCTTGCCTGGAAAATTCCATGGATGGAGGAGCCTGGTAGGCTACAGTCCATGGGGTCACAGAGAGTCGGACATGATGGAGCGACATCACTTTCTTTCTTTCTATAGTTCCTTTTGGAGAAGGGAAATGGCAACCCACCCCATTGTTCTTGCCTGGAGAATCCCATGGATGGAGGGGCCAGGTGGGCTGCAGTCTATGGGGTTGCAAAGAGTCAGAGACAACTAAGCAACTAATACACACACACACACAACATTATGTTTCTACTTCTGTATGCCTTATATACTCTGTTCTGTGTTTCTACATTCTTGTTTTTGTTTGGTTTGTTCACTTAAAGAAATGTAATTCTGATGGTAAAAAAAAATAATACATTCATATAATTAAAGATGAAATAATCAAATACCAATTTTTAAAACAATTTAAATGTTAACGACAAAAACATTGTTTTTAAGACAAGTTATAGAGAGACTCAATACATATTTTAAAAGAAAATTCACAGTGATGTCATAGTAAAGTCACTAATTTCAACACATGTAATTCAACAACATTCAACTTTGATATTTTTCCTAACTTCAATCTCCCTGGTTTACATTGGTTCATTGTGTGGATGCTGAGATCCCGAATACAATTTTATAGGAAGAGAAATATTCTCTAAACCAATATCCCTCTCCAAACAAAGTTAAATTTTTTATTTATTTGGCTGTGCCAGGTCTTAGTTGCAGTACACAGGATCTCTGACCTTCACTGCAGACTACAGGATCTTAGTTAGCCAATCTGGGATAAAACCTGCACGCCCAGCAATGGAAGCACAGAGTGTTAACCACTGAACCGCCAGGGAAGTTTCACATTAAGTATGTATGCTTTTTATATTTGTCTGTTGATTCCCTATTAGCAATACTAAGATTCACCGCAGCTTTCAGTAAAGACAACTATATCGCTTAGCCTGTGATACTCTGAAAGTATTCTTATAACAATTTCTAGGGCTTTAGATACTGACGACACTGACTTCAAGACATTTATATTTTCTTTCTTTGTGGTCCATATAAAAATGGTACATTTCCCAATAAGTGACATCTTATATTCAATGAAATACCATATATCAATTCCAATTCAAAACCTGCCTCTCTCTCAAGAAAGGAAGCACTACTATTACCAATAATCATTACTGTCATTGTTTTGGTTCACTTTTGGAACAAAGAAAAAGAGAAGCGGTAGAATAGAGGAAGTAGTAGGAGCAATATTTTTTCTTGCATAACTAGGCAGAAACTAAGAGGATTAAAAGGATGACACACATAGAGAAATTCTCTAAGATCAAAGCATCAGAGCTGGAAGAAGAAAATTAGTTATCCAGCATTAGGAAATGAAAGACAGAGAGGATAAATCTGTTTATTTACACACCAGCCCCTTGAGAGAACAGCTGGTCCACTTGTTCGGGTTAGGGGGTTATCTGTAACCTTGGGGAAAACAGAGCAGCAAACAATTGCCAACTGGGCATGCAGAGCATATTTACAGCCATTTACAGGGTAGGTATTCATAACTCAAAATGACAGAGTAGCAATCCCTACTTCAGGTCTTTGATATTTGTCTTGTCAAACCTCACAATAAACACTTCTGCTTAACGTAACTACAAAAGCCTAAAAACCAACTCTTCACAGCTCTTCAGTCATTGTTCCAATGCCACAAACAGTAGTAGCTGAACGGAGCACAGGAGATTTTCTACTGCCAAGTTGGCTTGTGTTTCCAAAGTGAAAATTTCTTATTAATGTAATATAACTGGAATACATATATCCCTAACTGAAGCAAGAGGCTGCACCTACAAGCATCATTCTCAGAAAATGACAACTAAATTCAGTGCAATAAAAACACTTATAAGCACCTTGCTTAACAAGATATTCAGACATGACCTAGATCATAGACTTGACACACTTGGTTAAAAGCATCTAGTTATAGGCAAAGACTGTTCAATTGTACTGAAATGAAAACAATGCAATTTAGCTGACCAATCAAATTACTAAAGTTTTTACGTCTGGTTTAATTTAGGTTCTTCTGAACAAAAAATTTTACTTTATATGAGGTATAATTGACTTGCAATATTATATTAGCTTCAGGAAGAAATTCTGCTCTTCCATATTTTCTGATGAGAACCTAGACATTGGAGTTTATCAGTATTAAGAGTTCAAATTCCTTCTCCAAATTTTATATTTTCTGAAACAATCCATCCACAGTGTCACTTGTTTCCTTTTTAAAATTCTTCTTATAACAACTTACAAATTATCACTGAAGATTCAAATTATACAAATCCTACAGAATGAATTGTGAAAAATCTCTTTTCTACCTCCATACAGGAGATAACTACCATTAATCCCATACACATTGCGCCAAACCTTCAGGTATGAATTTTCTACATATATAAACTCAGATGTATATGGTCTTAGAGGTTTTTTAAAAGCATATGAATGTGATAAAACACATATTGTTCTGTATTTTTCTCTTAAGTTGTTGGAGATCTTTTTATGTCAGTACAACACATCCACCCCCATCTATTTAATGGCTGCATAATAATAATAGTTCATAATAGATTTCTCACTTTTTACTCAGCCATTTACCTATTTATTGAGGCTTTCCTGTTTGTGATTATAAACAATTCTGCAATTAAAGTTATACACACCAACTAGACATTTGCCATAAAACACAGTCAATACTATAATTATGGAGGCACATTCTATAGTAAGATTCCTCTAAAAAATGAAATATTTGAAAGAACATTTTCAACAACCCCTAAAACACAAGGAAAAATTATATGGAGTGACACAAGAGAAATTTCAATTTTTTGTTTGTTAACTGTTCAAAATCTTTTTCCTAGTTTCAAAATGCTGGTTGAATTGTCCCCTACTTTGTTGTAAATACTTGTGGCCACTGGACGGAGCTCCAAAACACCTCTTGGAACTCAAAGCTGTGTTTAACCCTGACATCGCTAATTATACACTCCCTCACAGTCTACCTTTGTCATCATCTTTCCTGAGAAAAAGCATGCATTCCTTGTTTATACACCTTCCAACATTCCATCTCTCCTACTTCTCTCTGATCAATCACATCAGACCACAGTTTTTCATCATCTTGCCAAGTCAGCCTCTCTGGGCCCATTGTGCTCTCACCTGTGTCCCTGAGCACTCCTACAGTGAAATCCATCCATTTCAGGTCTCCCATCCACCTGAGGTCTACTTTCCTAGAGACCCTCCCAACTGCTGACCAGTTCTGCTAATTCACTGTTTGTCTAACTCTCAAATCACCCCCAGATATTATGCTAAAGTCTAGAATCCAGATTAACTCTTAAATCCTCATTTCTCTCTTCCAGCTTCTTTCTCATTTCTGGTAGATTCTTTGTAGAACTGAAGCCTTCTTCTTCATCTTAAAGGTGTAATACTCTATAAACTCTCTTATCCTTCCTTGAGTGACTGAAGTTGCTCAGTTGTGTCCGACTCTTTGTGACCCCACGGACTGTAGCCCTCCAGGCTCCTCCGTCCATGGGATTCTCCAGACAAGAATACTGGAGTGGGTTGCCATTTCCTTCTCCAGGGGATCTTCCCGACCCAGGGATCGAACCCAGGTCTCCCACATTACAGGCAGATGCTTTAACCTCTGAGCCACCAGGGAAGCCCCTTATCCTACTTTATAAACTCAAAACAGAGAAAGATATTCTACACACTATTCCATGAACCAACCTCTCCTACTTGAACAAACCTCTACTTGTAAGTCTTGATAAGTGAGTCCTTGATTTTGTAAATATACAACTTTTTGTTAACATCAAAATATTATGAGGATCCTACACAACAGTTCAGTTCAGTAGCTGTTGTGTCTGACTCTTTGCAACCCCATGAACTGCAGCACACCAGGCATCCCTGTGCTACACAACAGTGGGTTGAATTTTCATTATCTAATGATCTAGCTCAACTTTCAGTCAATTTAGAGACAATGCTTAGGGTATGAATCAACCAGTTAACACCTGGTTTTAACTTCACAGCTTACATGTTGACCTCTCCTACTTGAACAAACCTCTACTTGTAAGTCTTGATAAGTGAGTCCTTGATTTTGTAAATATACAACTTTTTGTTAACATCAAAATATTATGAGGATCCTACACAACAGTTCAGTTCAGTAGCTGTTGTGTCTGACTCTTTGCAACCCCATGAACTGCAGCACACCAGGCATCCCTGTGCTACACAACAGTGGGTTGAATTTTCATTATCTAATGATCTAGCTCAACTTTCAGTCAATTTAGAGACAATGCTTAGGGTATGAATCAACCAGTTAACACCTGGTTTTAACTTCACAGCTTACATGTTGGAAATCAACTTTTCAATTCTACCAGGGACTTTAGTTTCACCATATTGTGTCTTTTGTTGGTATACATGCTCTCTTTCTGAACACAAACTTAAATTCTTCTACCTTCATATGCGTAACTTCTCTAATGATTTCTTTACAGCCAAATGCAATTACTGTCTCTCTGCAGTATTAAACATGAATGACCTTTTTCTACTCTTACAGACTTTCTACTAAGGCAATACACCACTCTGGAATGTTTGTGTCTCTACTATTCTTTGGCCTCTTTTCCTGGTACTTCAGTTTTTTCTTTCAAACCCGCTGGTAGTGGTTCTTAATTTATTATTTCTGACTTCATACACTGTTCGGTAAAATGTGTCATCAGTGGCATCTCTCACAATGCACTAGTTCTTTACCAGCTGGCAGCAGTCCTCACCAAGAGTCCTATCCTGTCATCTGGAACATTTCTGGCCTAACCAGTCTCTGAATTTCTATTCATGTCACTTGCAATCTAAAACATGGCAATGAACAAGGATTGTGTTTTTATCACCCACACCTGTTACACGTGTATTTACTGTTCCTTTCAATCAGACAGCAATTCCTTGAAGGCCATTCCCTTGTTCTAGTCATCTCTCCTAAGGACAGAGTGCCAAGTAAAAGAGATCACTTCAAATATCTTTCCTTTTCTTTTACCAATATTTTGTTCTTGAAGTATAGTTGCTTTATAATGGTGTGTTAATCTCTGATGTACATCAAAGTGACTCAGTTATACATACATATCAAATACCTTCTAGTACCTTCTAGGCACCTAAAATGTACAGTCAAAAATTCTCAAACCACAGAAAGAGAACACTATATTGCAGGATGCTAAGTAGGCATACAGTAAAAGAAAGTTTCCATAATTAAAGGTTTAAGAAATACTGACTTAAACAAAGTTAACAGGTTTATTTGTAGAACTTCCTAAAAACTTTAAACTTGCTAACTGAGAGTCTCCGAAAGCAGAATTACCCAAACTTATGTGTTACAAAACTCTTTCCCACCTTATACTGCTCATTACCAGAACCTGTTAACTTTTCCTTTTCCAGGGAACACAACTGAGAAAATGCTCATTAAGCAATAATTCTTTTTCTTTCACATCTACTTTATACTCAGTATGTTTAAGAATATGGCAATATCACTAATTTTATGATTTATCATAGAAGCCAGTCTCAGTATCACTTAAATAGCCCCAAAGCTATTACACAGTATAACTACAAAACAATTTTTAAGGATTCATTTCAGAATATTTTTAATTGCAGCTCTCTAACTGCTTTTAAATACAATCTCATTTACAAAAATATATATATTATTTATATATACTTATATATACACCACTGGAGCAAAAAGGTATAATCTCATATTTATTTAAAAAAAAAAAAAAACAGCAAAATCTGTTAAGAGCTGTGTGAAGTTTAAGTGAATTGACTCTCTCACTGAAGCCAAAAGTAAAACGGATTATAAAGGACAAAGTGCATTCCGAAGAATCAAGAATAAGAGGAAGACAAAATAAATTTCAAACACAGAAACACTATTTTTCTCTGGAAGGTTCTTAATGCTTATTAGCAAATGGGCTTCCCTGGTGGCTCAGAGGTTAAAGCGTCTGCCTGGAATGCAGGAGACCAGGGTTCGATCCCTGGGTGGGAAGATAGAAGGAAATAGTAACCCACTCCAGTACTCTTGCCTGGGGAATCCCATGGAGGGAGGAGCCTGATAGGCTACAGTCCATGGCCTCACAAAGAGCTGGACGCGACTGAGTGACTTCACTTTCACTTTCACTTTTCAGCACATGAAATGTTCCAATAAATCCTGCAATTAAAAAACTAAAAAAAAAAAAAAAAAAAAAGGCCAGTTCAGCATTGTTTAAATTTGTTTCTCAAGTTTATTTGACCATAAAATCTTTTTTCCCCCTCAGTAACACTACATCCCAATACAATCTAATAAATAACAGTTTTACCAGTATTTCTGATTGGAAAAAGCTATCAAAAAAGAATTGTTACCCTCATTCTTCTGTTTCAACATACTGCAATGTTGAAATCAAATAATCTTTTAGAAAACCTTTAACAAGCAGCAGGTATTCACAAAGTAAACCTCTAAATTTTCCCATCTAATCTCATCCCCACTCAGTTCCTCTGCTCAGAAATTTTATTTCAATAATTAACATGTGGGAATAAAACAAAGACAAATCTTGCCTTAACAGTTAACTTTCAGAACCATACACCAAAGAGGAGATAAATTCTGGATATTCCTGGAATCATGTAAAACTCTGATCTAGGTTAAAAGCTGGACCTTCGAAATGCCTCAAATACTAGTTCTTTATTTCTTGCTCTGTCACCTGTTTCCTCAGTAGTAAAACACTGTGGAATGGGGATGCTGGCTGTGTGAAAATGTCTAACATTTAATCTCCACCCTAAAATCTGAACCTCCACTCTTATCTGAACCTTTTCTTAACCAGATCTTATGTTTTCTTTTATAGTGCTCTATTTTTTACTTCCTTTTTCCTGGAACAAGGTAAGAAATGATCTGCAACCAGAAAGCCAGGTACTTGACTAGGTGAATGCTTCATCACTCAGTAACACTTAATTACCAAACCAAGCACACTGGGGGCCTGCAAATTCATTACCTCACAGCTCCAAACTAAATTACGTCTTTCGGAAAACCATTTGCTACCCTGAGACATAACAAAAGTATAACTGATTCTAAAGTCTGCTCTCCCAAATAATTTCAGCAAGCTATTTATAGTTGTTTGTTTTTTGTGCAGTTTTTTTAGTCTACTCTAAATTTAAACCTGCTCTTCATTTTAGAAGCTGAAATTAGCATTAAGTTAAATACAAGAAAAAGAGGCACTAATAAGCACAAGCTACTTCATTCTCAGTTCTTGAAAAGGGCTACAAAGAGTAACTTTCCCAGGTAGCTTCAATTCTATTGCAATCATAATTCCCTGAAAAGGTGTTTATCTTCCAGGTCGTTGTAAATTTCAACAAGGAAGGTAAGAATTCTTTTTACTTACAATAGCCAAGTTAGTACCAATTTTAGAGCATATCAGTCATTTCAGATGTAATTCTGACAATTCCTTTTGAACTCACTGTGCGTGCGTGCTAAGTCACTTCAGTCGTCTCCGACTCTTTGCGACCCTATACACTGTAGCCCGCCAGGCTCCTCGGTCCTTTGGATTCTCCAGGCAAGAATACTAGAGTAGGTTGCCATACCCTCCTCCTGGGGAATCTTCCCGACCCAGGGTACGAACCTGCGTCTCCTTACATCTCATCTCCTGCGCTGCCCTTTCGTTTCTTTACCTCTAGCGCCACCTGGGAAGCCCCTTTTAACTCATACCACTTTCAGGTTACTATTAAAATGACTCAAGCTCAAATCATGTAATAGAAGGGCCTAACTTTAGGTTTTAGCTGTTCTAGGTAAAACATTCATTAAATGTGGGCCAATATTTCTCATAAGGAAGTGTTTCAAATGGAAGCACGCTCAAGTGTAAATGAAGTACGATCTCTCTCCACGGTCACTTCCGGGCGCATTCGCCAA